>PISX010004751.1:0-101300 GCA_004024625.1 Mellivora capensis | reverse complement strand
TCCTCCCAAAAAACAAGAGCCCAGGACCTGATGGATTCCCTGGGGAATTCTACCAAACTTTCAAAGAAGAAATAACACCTATTTTCCTGAAGCTGTTTCAAAAAATTGAAGCAGAAGGAAAACTTCCAGACTCCTTTTATGAAGTCAGCATTACCCTGATCCCTAAACCAGGCAAAGACCACACCAAAAAGGAGAATTTAAGACCAATATCACTGATGAATATGGATGCTAAGATTCTCAACAAGATCCTAGAAAATAGGATCCAACAGCACATTAAAAAGATTATCCACCATGACTAGGTGGGGTTCATTCCTGGGTTACAAGGATGGTTCAACATTCGCAAATCAATGTGATAGAACAAATCAATAAGAGAAGAGAAAGAACCACATGGTCCTCTCAATTGATGCAGAAAAAGCGTTTGACAAAATCCAGCATCCGTTCCTGATTAAAACATTTCAAAGTATAGGGATAGAGGGAACATTCCTCAACTTCATAAAATCTATCTGTGAAAAACCCACAGCATACATCATCCTCAATGGGAAAAAGCTCACAGCCTTCCTGTTGAGATCAGGAACACGACAAGGATGCCCACTCTCAGCACTCTTGTTCAACATAGTATTAGAAGTCCTAGCAACAGCAATCAGACAACAAAGAGAAATAAAAGGTATCCAAATTGGCAAAGAAGAAGTCAAACTCTCTCTCTTCGCAGATGACATGATACTTTATATAGAAAACCCAAAAGACTCCACCCCCAAACTACTAGAACTCATACAGCAATTCAGTAATGTGGCAGGATACAAAGTCAATGTACAGAAATCAGTGGTGTTCTTATACACCAACAATGAAAATACAGAAAGGGAAATTAGAGAATCGATTCCATTTACTATAGCACCAAGAACCATAAGGTACTTGGGAATAAACCTAACCAAAGAGGTAAAGTATCTGTACTTGAGGAACTACAGAACGCTCATAAAAGAAATTGAAGAAGACACAAAAAGATGGAAGACCATTCCATGCTCTTGGATCAGAAGAATAAACATTGTTAAAATGTCTATATTGCCAAAGCAATCTATACTTTTAGTGCCATTCTGATCAAAATTCCACCGGCATTTTTCAAAGAGCTGGAGCAAATAATCCTAAAATTTGTATGGAATCAGAAGAGACCCTGAATCGCTAAGGAAATGTTGAAAAACAAAAATAAAACTGGCGGCATCACATTACCTGATTTCAAGCTTTACTACAAAGCTGTGATCACCAAGACAGCATGGTACTGGCATAAAAACAGACACATAGACCAGTGGAACAGAGTAGAGAGCCCAGATATGGACCCTCAACTCTATGGTCAAATAATTTTCGACAAAGCAGGAAAAAATATACAGTGGAAAAAAGACAGTCTCTTCTTTCCCAGCAATAAATGGTGCTGGGAAAATTGGACAGTTATATGTAGAAGAATGAAACTCGACCATTCTCTTTCACCGTACACAAAGATAAACTCGAAATGGATAAAGGACCTCAATGTGAGACAGGAATCCATCAGAATCCTAGAGGAGAACATAGGCAGTAACCTCTTCAATACCAGCCACAGAAACTTCTTTCAAGATATGTCTCCAAAGGCAAAGGAAACAAAAGCGAAAATGAACTTTTGGGACTTCATCAAGATCAAAAGCTTCTGCACAGCAAAGGAAACAGTCAACAAAACAAAGAGGCAACCCACGGAATGGGAGAAGATATTTGCAAATGACAGTACAGACAAAAGGTTGATATCCAGGATCTGTAAAGAACTTCTCAAACTCAACACACAAAACAGATAATCATATCAAAAAATGGGCAGAAGATATGAACAGACAGTTCTCCAATGAAGACATACAAATGGCTATCAGACACATGAAAAAATGTTCATCATCACTAGCCATAAGGCGATTCAAATTAAAACCACCTCACACCAGTTAGAATGGCCAAAATTAGCAAGACAGGAGACAACCTGTGTTGGAGAGGATGTGGAGAAAGGGGAACCCTCTTACACTGTTGGTGGGAATGCAAGTTGGTGCAGCCACTTTGGAGAACAGGGTGGAGATTCCTTAAGAAATTAAAAATAGAGCAACTTCTGACCCTGCAATTGCACTGGGTATTTACCCCAAAGATATAGATGTAGTGAAAAGAAGGGCCATCTGTATCCCAATGTTTATAGCAGCAATGGCCACGGTCGCCAAACTGGGGAAAGAACCAAGATGCCCTTCAACGGATGAATGGATAAGGAAGATGTGGTCTATATACACTATGGAGTATTATGCCTCTATCAGAAAGGATGAATACGCACCTTTTGTAGCAACATGGACGGGACTGGAAGAGATTATGCTGAGTGAAATAAGTCAAGCAGAGAGAGTCAATTATCATATGGTTTCACTTATTTGCGGAGCATAAGAAATAACATGGAGCACATGGGGAGATGGAGAGGAGAAGGGAGTTGAGGGAAATTGGAAGGGGAGATGAACCATGAGAGACTATGGACTCTGAAAAATAACCTGAGGGTTTTGAAGTGGTGGGGGATGGGAGGTTGGGGGAACCAGGTGGTGGGTATTATGGAGGGCACTCATTGCATGGAGCACTGGGTGTGGTGCATAAACAATGAATTCTGTTATACTGAAAAGAAATTTAAAAAAAAATGAGAGAAGCCCTGATGTCCCTTCCACAAATGTAGGCACGCATGCAGTGTTCAGCTTAAATAAAAATTAAATATGTTTTTTAAAAATTAAACAAGTATTACTATTTAATATGTTAGACAATAAATCTATTAAATTTTTTGGACAATGTGACAAGCTTTTACTCGGTCTTACCCCTAGTATATCATTTTTGTTTCTTTGTTGATAAACGGCAAAACATATTGAACATTCTATATAATCTAAACAAGTGAGATTTTATGACTGGAATACATATTTCATGATCTTGTTTGACCACATAGTTTTGATTTCTTTATTGAATGATACATCAAATCTGATAGAAAGCACATAAAATATTTATTTGCCTGTCTTGTGTATCTTGAAAAGTTTGATAGTCTCAAAAAAAAATTCTATTTGCAGCCAAACAAATCAGCATCATTAACATGCATTGATTCTACCATTTGGAGAGACCTTCATTTCTTGTTGATGATATTCCTACTAATGCATCTGGAAGAAAGAACAAAAGCTATTTTTAGAATCTGACATTCTCTTTGCTCTCACAGGACTCTTGCTCAGGGGCTGTGCATCCTTTCACAATAATGGGGTGGAGGGTGATGGGGCACTTCCACTACTGCACTACAGAAAATTCAGAACCTCCCAACAAAGACCACAGTCTCAGCTTGCAGCAACAGTGTCACCAGGGACAGCTCCGCATAATAGCGGGAAAGCAGAGCCTTAGGTAGGCTTACCGTGTTTTATCAGCTATTGAACGATGATATTTAGATGGGTCTCTTGGTTTGGCGGTCTTTTACACTCTTATGCCACTGGGCACGGGTGAGGTACAGACCCTGTGTTTGTTATTTGGGGGAGGTATTGTAGGAGATTCTGTATGAACCAGATGCAGAGATCCTGTATGAACCAGAGCCAGAGACTCTGGCCCTGAGACTTGAGGAAGAACTTACTGAATTTATTGAACTTACAGAATTGTTTCCTTGTAAGTTTCTGCACCCATGTTCTCCCTGGGAAAGCAATGCTTAACCCAGGATTAGTTTAAAGGCCTCTGAGAAGAGGGAGCAAAGACTTCTAGCAGCATAGACATGTGGTTATTACCCATGTGGCCAGAGCCTTCTAGACCTTGTACATCAGGATCACCTAGGCCCTCATTTGAAATTCTTGGGACCCACCCTAAACCTACTGGTTCAGTAACGTGAGAAATCAGGTCCTTTTCTGGCTGCTGAGCACATTTCTCAACTGGTGGAGAATTTTAAGGGTTGTGGGGCTGAGTGTTAAGTTTCATCCAAGAAAATCTAATGAAAAACAAGGGAAACACTGAATATACTTAGCATGGAATAGGAATTGAGCAAAACACACACACAAAATGAAATACAATCTCTTAATAAATATGAAGAAATTTCTCCTTGCCAAATATAAAAGTGCAAAGGAGAAAAATAGCATTTTGCCTATTGTCAAAGATTGAAGGAAAACAATGAGATAATTGCCATTATTAGTAAAGGTTGTAGGAAAGATGAAACAGTAGCTTTATATCCCACACATTTGACTCTGTGTCATTGAAGGATTGTATTTCTGGAGAGCAATTTTGCAAAATGGATCCAGAGTTATTCAAATGCTTACCCTTTCAAGTCATATTTTATTTCTAAGCATTTCTCCTACAATATGTACATCTAAGTTTTCTCTTTAAGGATATTAATTTTAGGATTATTTATATATGCTAAAATTGCTCATACCATAACTATTAATTAAAGGGAAATATTTTGATTTATTAAGAAATTCACCAGATAGATACTATGTATCAATTTTCCATCTATTTTCAAAGAGAATTCTTTTAAATTTAAGTGTAGTTGATATGTTACATTAGTTTCAGATGGTTTGACAATTCTATACATTATGCAATGCTCACCATGATAAGTAGTTATCATCTGTCACCATACCAAGTTATTGCAATATCATTGACTATACTCTCTATGCTGTACTTTATATCCCTGTTACCTAATTACTTTTTAACAAGAAGTTTGAAATTGATCCTTTCTATCTATTGTTTTTTTCTGTGTATTTATGAGTTTGTTTCTGGTTTTCTATTTGTTTGTTTAATTTTTTGATTCCACATATAAGTGAAATCATATTATATTTGTCTTTCTCTGTCTGATTTATTTCACTTAACGTAATACCCTCTAGATCCATCCATGTTGTTATAAGATCTCATTCTTTGTTATGGTTGAATAATATTCCATTGTGTGTATATGTGTATGTGTATATACCACATCTTCTTTATCCATTCCTCCATTAATGGACACTTAAATTCCTTTCATATTTTGGCTATTGTAAATAATGCTGTAAAAAATATAGTGGTGCCATATATCTTTTTAAATTAGTGTTTTTGAATTCTTTGGGTAAATGCCCAGTAGTGGAATTACCAGATTGCATGGTATTTCTATTTTTAATTTTCTTTTTCTTTTTTTTTTTTAATTTTTTTTAAATTTATTTGTCAGAGAGAGAGGGAGAGAGAGAGAGCGAGCACAGGCAGACAGAGTGGCAGGCAGAGGCAGAGGGAGAAGCAGGTTCCCTGCCGAGCAAGGAGCCCGATGTGGGACTCGATCCCAGAACGCTGGGATCATGACCCGGGCTGAAGGCAGCCGCTTAACCAACTGAGCCACCCAGGCGTCCCTATTTTTAAATTTCTGAGGAACCTCCATATTGTTTTCCATGATGGCTGTACCAATTTACATTCCCACCAACAGTGCATGAGGGTTGACTTTGAAAGAAAATCTAATAACATGGCAGAAATGCTGATAATATGTTATGTGCAAAGAGCTGGATCAAAAACCTTACATACAATGTATACTTCATGAAGAGAAGAATCAAGACCTTGAGTTTCTTTTTGTTTGACTTGCAGTTTTCCTCAGTCCTCTTATTACATGGTGATAGAGCACTTTACATACCAACCGACCCGCATTTTGAGCTATCTCGTGGGGACACTGTTTACACACCAAACAGTTAATTCTGGTGATGTTTGGACAATTATTTGAATATATTTTATTACATTTTGTACTTATTTTATAAAATAGAGAGGAAAATGGAACCAATAAAGAACTGTAGCAAGAGATGTTCTCACAAACATAATGAAATCAACATGAAGTTGGAAATCTGAAGGAGCCATCAGCATAATCATACCTGCTTTGACTTAGAGTTTATGCTCAATTCATTAGAAAAAAATTCAAAATTAATGATGGTGTTCATAATGCCAAAAATAGACCTTGAAGATTGTGCCTGGATAAAAATTTTTGATTAGGAATTTGTCATGTTCCTGTATTATGTTTGAAAGTAGGAATCTGTATGCATAGAAAAAAAATCTTGGAAAATAATATGGCTGAGTATTAAAATATTAAAAATGGTTATTTCTAGATGGTGGGACTACTCTCAGCTGTATTTTCTAAATGTCCTCTGAAGAGTGTGAATACTGTTAGTGTTCTTCTTAAGGGATAAAGAAGAAAACTCACCCTGTTAACTTGGTACATATGACTTAATATACTAAGGCTGCTCTTTTCTGAGGCTATACCAGCTTGTCAAAATTACTTTTGAAATGTGGCCTTTGGAGCCTAATGTAACTCCTGGTGCGATTGATATGTGGAGATTGGATGGAATCAGAGAATTTCAGAATCACCTAGACTGATAGCTCCTCTGCTCTGAGAGAGCTTCAGTTGTATGAAGACAGCTATCCTGCCTCCCACCTTTATTTTTTCTTAAAATTTACTGATACTTATAATGCACCAGCCATTCTGATGTACAGGATGCTCTTTCACATTATTTAATGAGATATATATATATATATATATATATATATATATATATATATATATTCCGCCCCCCCCTCCCCAGGATGCAGACTCTTCCTTCAGTCATTCCCCTTACAACTTAATGCTGGGTGCTGTCAAGATCTTGGGCATTCTTTCCTCTCTATGTTGTGATTTGTTGATGCCCTTTGACATGTGATGACCAAAATGAACATGGAAGTAGCCTTACCATGCAGACTTCAAAGGGATTGGGGACCCTATTTCATCCCTGGAGTTGACACGGCTGCCATGACTCTATTGTGAACTCTATCTCTGCAGACTGCTACATGGAATGAGTTTGCTGAGGGATGTGCTCAGCCCACAGATAAGATCTGAGTCGGTCATCTGCAGACAGAAAACACCTCAGGCTTTCCCTCTCCCTCCAGTCTTCCCTTTCCACCCATCCAGGGGTGGCTATCAGAATTCTTTTTCTTAAACACCTCCAAAGTTTCTCTTCTGTGCTCTCCAAGGGTCTCCCAGCTTTGACTGTCATGTTCTTTGGAGACTTTGCCACTGGGGACATTCTTCCTAGTTCATGGCCTAGCCCCAACAGACACCTCCCTGCCTCATTTTCTTGCCTACCATTTCCTGCTTATGGCACAGCCATAGGGCAGCAGTTCTCAGTGCAGGTGGGTTGGTGGTGGTTTTACCCCCAGACGGCATTTGGCGATGTATGGAGGAAGCCACAGTTGTCATGACTTGGAGCAGAGGCCCTTTTGGCAACTAGTGAGTAGGGACTCAGATGCAGGTAAATGTCCTGCAACAAAGAATTATTCAGCCTAGGGGTGCCTGGGTGGCTCAGTTGGTTAAGCATTCTACTCTTGATTTCAGTTCAGGTCATGATCTCAGGGTCATGAGATCAAGCCGTGCAACTTAAGCTTGCTTAAGATTCTTTCGTTCCCTCTCCCTCTGCTCCTCTTCAACCCCCCCCTCCCAAATCATGGGTATGGTCTGAATAATGGGGTCCTTCTCAGAGCACTTATCCCATTATTCCAAATTGCTCTAGATACTCAGTTTCACATCTAACACACACCACGTAGCATGCAAACCCAATGTGGACATGGTCCTCCCCTGTGCCCAGGAAGCACTCACACGGGAGGATGGAGCATGGAAAGAACACAGGAATGACCTCCCGTAGCATGCAAACCCAATGTGGACATGGTCCTCCCCTGTGCCCAGGAAGCACTCACACGGGAGGATGGAGCATGGAAAGAACACAGGAATGACTGAAGAACCCCTCAGTTCTTGAATTCTAAGGCTAAGTCGGAACAAAAGAAGTGGTTAGGGAGATGGAGAGGAGAAGGGAGTGGAGGGAAATTGGAGGGGGAGGTGAACCATGAGAGACTGTGGACTCTGAAAAACAACCTGAGGGTTTTGCAGGGGCGGGGGGTGGTAGGTTGGGGGAGCCAGGTGGTGGGTACTGGGGAGGGCACGAATTCCATGGAGCACTGGGTGTGGTGTAAAACTATGAATTCTGTTACGCTGAAAAGAAATTAAAAGAAAAAGAGGTGGTTAGAGAGTACTTATGATTAATTTCACAAATTTAAATTTTCTGTAGATATGAATTTGAATTAGGCAATAGAAAAAGAAGGCAATTACCTTATTCTATAAAGGAAGCACAGATTGTCTTTTTTTTTTTTTTAAGATTTTATTTATTTATTTGAGAGAGTGAGAGAGAGCAGGAATGGAGAGGGGAGGAGAGGCAGAAGCAGTGTCCCTTCTTAACAGGGAGCCCGATGCGGGGATCAATCCCAGGACCCCCAGGATCAGACCTGAGCCGAAGGCAGACCTTAATTGACTGAGCCACTAGGTGCCCCACATTGTCTTTTTCATGTATAAATTTGGCTGTAATCTACAGAGGTACAGACATACCATTTCCACACCAATTGCAGACCTTCTCAGTGAGCTTAAGACTACTGAAAAGCATATAGCTGAACAAATTCGAAATAGTTGCACTAATGCGTCAGTGAAGCTTAATTTTTAAATAACGTTTTTCCTTCTCTTCTGCAAACCTCCCCTCCTTTCTTCTCAGTCTTTTGTTTCAAGGACCAGGGACCACCCTAAAGACAGGACAAAGGCAGGCTGGCAGCAACTATACAATTCCTGTCAAAACCAGCTAGATCCTGTATTTATCTATAACTACCCCCTACTCCCACTCTCTTCCTCCAGGCAGGCTTGTAGTTTTTTGAGGTCTGTGGCCCTGCTGCAGCCTCCTTTGCTTGCAGAGCAATAAAACTCCCAAACTCTGTCTTCCAGTTACAATCTGGCTCTGAAGTACAGAGTTCAGTTTTCAACAAGAAGCTGTGAACGTGGGAGTAGAGGGAAAACACCGTTAAATGAGGTCTGATCCCACACCTGCACCTCTTTAGGGCTCCTGTGGAAGCATGTGATCTCTGAGAGTCTCTCAAGGGCTCTATTCACCCCCAGCACAGTCAACCCATGTTCTTTGCACCATGAATGTGGCTTTCTCTTGGTTACCCGTGAGGTACTAACCTGTGTAAGAATGGGCGATTCATGGAGAAGGTGAAATATTGGCCAAAACTTTAAAGGACAAAAATAGCTTTCTTTGAAAGTTCTCAGAGTGTTTGGGGCTTTGGGAAATTTTAGTTCTTAAAATAATACTGCAGTTGCTTATTTGGCCTTCAGTACCTGCACGTTGTGGAGACTGGCAGGGTGGAGAGCGCACGCCTGAAGTCACCATGTCCGCACTGAACTCCGCGGAAAGCTAGGGTTGTGCTTTGTGGTAGACAGGCTGCCAAAACGGAAACATGCTTCGCTCCACTCCAGGGAATGTGTTGGAAGTCCTTCATAGAACACTCTTGTTTCCCTGTCTGAAAGGGGGATTGTCCTGGTGCACGGCGGGTTGTCACAGGCCTGATGTACTAGCCGTCCTGTTCCCAAACAGCAGCCGAGCCCAGAGCTATAAGGTCCATGTGGGCCACACAGCAGTGTACCAGACAGGCTCCCTGGCCCCTGTGGCGGACTGTCACTGCAGGCTAATAAACCCCAGGACTGACCCAGAGGGAGGTCTCTCGGAGGGTACCATCATCCTCCCACCGTCGCCTTCAACTCTCACCCTTTGGCACACCTTTCAGGAATAACTAAATCCCACCTGATTTAGGAGCCAGGACTGTGGTTCAGATGTTTGGGCAGCTCCTGCGGTGCCACTATGAGGTACTGATGTTAAAATTCCTGGAAAAGTGACTCATATCTCATGGCAATATATGCACTCGAGAAAGCAGCTGAGGTGACTGCACACCCTGTCTACACCTCTTATCCATTTGGTGTCTGTCCCCTCGTTCACTCCCCACTGACAGCACCCATGATCCTGTCTCCCCTGCATCTCCTCTCCACTTTGCAAAGAACAAATGCCACAGAGGGTGAGGCACAGTGCTCACAGCTGGGGTCATAATTAGGAACAGAATCTGGCCTCAGATTCTGGTTCATGTACCGTGTTTTACCTGTGGCCACACGAGAGAGTATACTGCTCCACGCCCTCACTGCCCACGCAGCCTGCTAGCATCCCTGGTTGCTGTCACCTCTGTTCACCCTGTCTCGGGCCCTAGACTCTGAGACTATGCTCCCCTAGACCTTCTCCCCTTCAGCTAAGTGCATCCCTCACGAGCCACCTACTGCTCACAAACTTGGCATTGCCGCTTGCCCTGCTTCTCTCTGGATAAACTTGCAATATTCCTCTTTTGAACTGGATCCTCTCTTTGATATTCTGGTTGATCCAGCTTGCACACTCAATGCCTTTTGTACATTGTGCTAATCAGCCTGAGCTGGTGTCTGTTGTCCATCCAGCCCTGGGAAGGGCTGCAGAGAGTACTGAGCTCTGCTGAAGGCCTCTGACAGGTGGGGCATGATTTGAAGGCGAAGAGGCATTGTGCTGTCTTCAGTGTTGTGTGCGGGACAGCATGTGTGTGTGTCTGGGGGGGGGGGGCGGGTAAACTGGGATTTTTCTTTGTCTTCCTCCCCAGGAAGGCAAAACATGCAGAGGTAGGGAGTGTGCCATAGACAACAGTGCCATCTAGTGGTGCATACATAGCCTGCAGCGACAATTAACCTGACTGGAAGGTTTTGGAAACGTCCAACCGACAGTCTGCAGCCACATCTTGACTTCAGCTAGACCTGGAACTCTTCTGGGGCACACGCTCACTAGAAAGCATTTGGTTTAACCCCCAAACACTCCTTTGCTTTCCACTTGTATTCTTTTCCTGGACTTAAAATAAACGTGCAATTTTTATCATATTTCTGGCCCTATTTTAGGTATTTTCCACAGCAGTTAATGTTGCTAAAATAAAATCACTCTCCACTCACGGACGGCTTGGATGGTAGCCTTTACCAAATCCATTGTTCTGTTTTTATTGGAAAATCTCGTAATGAAAAATCTCTTTTTCCAGATTTGTTTCTGATAGGAAGGCGAGCAGGCTCTCTGTCCAAACCTAACAGTCAATCATCAAACGCTTGAGGCATTTAGGAAGAACAAGGCTGAAGTTTAGGCTGACTGGCTGTCATAGAAGGAGATGGGTTCCCCACGAATGAAGGAGCACTGTGGATATGGAAAGGCCTGAGGATGAAAAGGCCCTCAAAATCCAGGCGTCACATAGGGAGGGAAAGATGGGGCCAGCAGCAAGCAAGGCAGAGAACAAAGCCTAGACATTTAAAACATGGGGGTTCTTCTTTGAATTTTATTTAGGAAGCAAAATGTACAGCCAGTCCACCATGAGCTCACCTTTACCCCTACATTTGTCAGCTTCTTAAGTTGTAAAGAGAATTCTAACATTGATGTGGAAATGAATTAAATTTCACACGGTGTATTTGGTAGGTTAGACACAAAGATGTTCTAATTAAATTTATGTCTAATAACATTACACCCTCAGTCAAAGAAATATTCTTTTTTTTTTAAAGATTTTATTTATTTATTTGATAGAGAGAGAGATCACAAGTAGGCAGAGAATCAGGCAGAGAGAGATGGGGGGGGAAGCAGGCTCTCCGCTCAGCAGGGATGCTGAGGGGGATGCGGGGCTCGATCCCAGGACCCCGAGACCACGACCCGAGCCAAAGGCAGTGGCTCAATCCACTGAGCCACCCAGGCGCCCCTCAAAGAAATATTCTTATCCAAAGCCAGCATTTATAGTGGGAGGATTTCTAAAGTGAGGACGAAATCTATTCTGGCTCTGGGAATTCTGTAAGAGTCCAGGAAAACAGCTGGAGGGTCTGATATCCTGACGACTTGACCATTTGTTAAAGATCCTGAAAAACGTTCACTGACGTTCTGAATGAGCAACTCGTGTGAGTCATGATACCATTTCCCTGAAAACCTGTGACTGTCCCATGAACATTTCTCTTCATAAAAATTAATTTAACTTGACATCCTCCAAATGAGAACAACACCATGCTCTGTGCCAGTTTGAGGAACCAAAATGAAAACAAGGAAGAGTTGTCATTTGGACATTTACAAATGAAATGTAATGTTATACAAGGTTGAGCCTTGATCACTCATGCAAAAAGAAAAAGAGCATCTCCTAGTTTTCCCCGGTTTTGTTTATATTTGAGGTATGATAGCATACGGTACCAAGATATATGTATTTAGTCCAGATAATTTATTGGGAAACGTGTTTAGTGATGAATGCAGAGTTTTATAGCAATTGAGACTAATATGTCACATTGGCCTGGAGATTAATATAGTTTAGCAATTCAACAATATAAATGTCCATAGTTTGTCTTTTAGAGTTTTAATTCCCTCAGGAGACTCAGTATCTCATCTTTCATTTTTATTTTGGAAATAAAATCCTATTTGAAGTGGCTTGGATCCAGAAAGTTCAGACAGATTCACCCCAATGCTTCTATCAGTCCTGTATGACCTTTCCCAGTCTTGGGCAGAGGTCCCGGGGCTGCCTCAGCAAGCCTCCTAGACTAAATAAACGTCTGTCTTCCATTGACATGTACTATTTCATTAGGTCACTACTGACTTGATCAAGACTAATAAAATACAAAATAATTTTAAAATTCACTGAGTTATGGTATTTTTTTAAATATGCAATCTTTCAAATTAAAGTCACTAAAACACAATGTTGATACTTGCTCTAATATCTGAAACACTTGGCTAGAAATGTCCTGGCATCTGAGTTTGAACATCAACCCTATCCATAACTGACCTTCTTAAATAATTTTTACAGTTTTTTTTCCTGTATATCATGATCATGTGCCACTTTTGCTAGTGATTTTATGACAAGTGAATTATAATAACTCCTGGAATTCAGTTTCTGGTCATCAGGAAGAACTTACAACCTAGTGGGCATCATGGTATGATAGCATGGCCTGAATGTGGCCCCAGTCCCCAGGTGACATCAGAGGCTGTATCCTGGAGCATCCTTGGAATCCAGTGGTATTGTTTCATGTTTATTGACCCGTCATGCGAGGCTTTCCCTATGCTGTTGGCATCTCTGAGTGCTTGAGGAGGGTTATCAGAGGATTCTTAACTGTTTGCATGGGGGCCTGGGGCAAGTCTGCACCTGTATGGAGTACTGTCTTCACCTGACACAAGATTTGGAGCCAGGCAAAGCTCCAACACCTCCTACCTTGATGTGTAGAGGACAACCCGATTTGGTTTTATTAGAGTTTTAGAATTTTACAATCCCTTGTTGACAGTAATGGTTACAACATCAAGCCTGACATGTTTTTCTTCTTTTTTTAATATGACTCTTAAAATTTGGGGTACTTTTACATCAAATTACTTTTCCAAAAGCCTGACTTGTTTTAGTAGGAGAACCTTCTCAGAATGGGAGTTCCTCCCTGAGATATGACTTGGCTGGTATAATGGTTAATTTTACACAATTTGACTGGGTTAAGGTGTGTCCAGATAGCTGGCAAAATGTTATTTCTGGGTTTGTTTGTGAGGGTATCTCCTGAAGAGATTAACATTTGAATTGGCATTGAATTTACTGAGTAAAGGAGATTTCCCTCACCAATGCAGAGTAGGTATAACTCAATCCTTTGGGGGCCTGGATGGAACAAAAAGGCAGAGGAAGAATGTATTCTGCCTGCCTGAAGCCGAGATGTGGTTTTCTCCTGCTCTTAGGGATTAGTGCTCCTGATTCTTGGTCTTCATTCTCACCCGGAACCACACCACTAGCTTTACTGGTGTCCAGCTTACAGACAACACTGTGGGACTTCTTTGCCTCCATAATCACATGAGTCAACTCCTCATACTACATCTCTTTCTGTATGTATATAAATTCTATTAGCTCTGCTTCTCCAGAGAATCCTGACTAATATAGATGAAATCTCCATAAAACACCAGGAGGGTGTTGGAAACGGGGATGTCTGCGTCTGAAGAAACCTGAATCCAAGCTGCAACCAATGTATCAAAGAAAGAATGCAAGAAAGGAAAGTCAGTAGGGAGGATTCCTGTGGGTGTCCTGGCTAGGTGGGAGGGGTTAGGGGAGTGTGGGGCCCTTTCCTCCACCTCCTGCCTCGCTCTCCACAGCTTTCCTCCAGAGAAGCAGTTTTCTGCGGACACCCTGACCAACTTTCTGTCCACTTTCATTTGAGTATCAAGTTATTTCTGTTGTGCCAATTTTTGGGGGGTGGGGGTGGGGGGACAGACTGGTATTCTAATATACGTGCTACTTTAAAATACTTAAGTTATTTTTGTTGGTGTAAAACTGCCTTTTCTATTGGCGCTGAAACATTTTATGTTTACAAACCCCATTAGAATTTTACATCGAACAGAGGTCCACCATTTAGAAAATGTTCTGACCACATCCTTCTTTGTTTATAACACTTCTGAGTTCTCTTGCTGGGCTTTTAACTCCCAGTTCTCAGTTTATGAGTGAGGTCCAGCAGCTTTCTCTGTTTTTCATTTTCCCTAGGAGCCCAGTTGGAGTGCAGTCTCCTGGGAGAGGCTCCTGAGGGCTGGGATAAGAGGGCTAGAGGGGAGAACAGAAGGGGCAAGGGGCTGGATGCTCAGGGAACCCGGTCCCAGTGACATGATGGGAAGGCTGGATCAGTGAGTTCAGATGAGCAAGAATTGTTTCTATAGTCATCTTAGAGATAAGGAATCCGGAAGAGCTGTGAGTCATCTAAAGCCACACGCTCTGTGTTAGATAGAGGACAGGAGACCAAATTTTGTTTTGACAGCCCTTTTCTGCCTTCCAGAGTGAGAGCATCAGTATAAAACTCTCCAATGGCACCATTTTTCCACATTATACTCCTTGAAGAATATCCCACCCTAAGTTCTGGGGGTGGGGTAAGGTCAAGGAGTTGGGGAGGAAAACATTCTGGTGAGTGAAGATAACAAAACTAGAGGTGAATAGTTATGAAACTTTCTGAAATCTCAGCTGCTTTTTTGGGAAAGACATGGATGGAGGGTCCAGGTGCAGTTGCCATGGGATAGCCTAAGCAGGGTTCACCAGGGTCCACCAGTGGAGCAGAAACCATTTAATTAACTTTCGAAGGATCTCTGAGCTTCACCAGCTGGGCAGAAGCTGTGATTGGGCCATTGTGTGGGCTGGCAGGCCCTGGTGTTTACAGATTTGGTGATTCCCCTTTAATTACAGTGTTGAGTAGTTGCTTTAAACACCAGATGCTTTGCATTGCATTTCTTCCAGCTGCCTGGCCAGAGAGTGTGACCCGGTCCTTGGTTTGTCCTTCCTGTTACTGACTGTGGCATCATAGCTTGAGTTTTATATGTACACACACACACACACGCACACGCACACGCACACACACATATGTATATTTATATATTTTTATAAATAATTATATACTAATTATATATATAATGTATACATACAGAGATGTTTAAAAAAGATTAACCATATCAACCTCTTCTCATTTCTGATAAGCCATTTCTTTGCATGTTTTTGATCCTTGCTACACAAAAGGGGGCCAGCAGACAGCATCATCAGTATAACCTGGGAACTTGTAAGAAAATAGAACCTCAGGCCCTGCCCCAGGCTCTGAGTCAGAATCTGCATTTTCAGAAAACCTCCAAGTCTTTTCTGTTCAATTAAGGACCAACATCTCTGGAGCAGAGACAGTACAGCAAGCACTATTCTAAGGGCTTTGTGGGATCAACATATTTACTCCTAACTGTATCTGGATGAAGAATAAAAAAATCTTGAGAAGCAGGGACACATGAGGAATACCATATGGCCTGGCCGCGCTCCCATCTGCCTCCAGAGCATGGACTTTCATCCCATACTCTGACCTGGACCCTTTGTGCATCAACACCTGATTCATGCTATTTATAGGAATTGTTTAGTTTAGTAAGCTGTGAAATTACTTATAATGGACTTTTTACTATTGTAGTTCTTGCCAGTATATAATAATGATGATGGTGGTGATGATGGTCACAATGGTGATGGTGGTGATGATGGTGGTGGTGATGGTGGTGATATTCACTCCAAACTTTTAATTTTCCAGCTCTTTGAAGAGCAAGACTTTGTGATTTTTGGTACTGCTCTACTATTAGAAATGCTATAAGCTCTGACTCTGGTTTGGTATTATTTGTTGTCTGTTTGGTAGAGAAGTGAGTTCTCTAAGTTCTAGATGTGCTACTCTTTCTCAAAGATTCTAGGATGGATAGCATCAAAACTAAAGGCCCATTCTTTGTTTTCCTCTTTGAAGTATTATATGGAGATAACCAAGACCCATTCTGAGAATGGGACCAAAGCTTCAGAAAGAACTAAAAATATTGCTTTCCTCTCCTTAAACTCAAGCTCACCTATTCTCCCTTCTTCAAAGGGCAGTAGGAGTATCACATGTTCCTGTCAGGGGTGATTAGAGAATTTCATTTCCCCCATTAAAGGTATTACATTTATATCATCACTCAAGGCAATCCCCTGTACTATATATGTAGAATCTTTTCTTTCTGAGCCTTATTACTGGGGTAGAAAATGAAAGGACTGTAGCATTTTCTCAGTTCTTCAAGCTATGGTATGGTTCATTTATCATGGTGAAATCAATTTTTGTCCTAAACAGCATTAAAAAAAAAAGAAGAAATGGAACAGACTAGAAACTATTGAAGTACACCATGTATTGATTTGCTTGGATTGCCATAACTGTGAGGGCCTATATAAGGGCCTGGTTAGCCAGAGGGACTTACTTGAAAACCCCGGATATAGGGGCGGGTCAGGCCGGATGGAGACATCCAATCAGTGGGGCATGCATATATTTACTGTGGTGTGTGAAATTTCATTGGTCACCTGTGTGTGGGCCGGGCTCAACCACCTCTATAAAAGTTGGTCTGTGAGGCTGGGGAGGGAGAGAGTAGTAGGAGGAGTAGCCGTTATGATCGTCATTAGAATAGCCGTTAGAGTAGCCGTTAGGATAGTCATTAGGATAGCCCTTAGGATAGTTGTTAGAGCGGCCTCGCCGCCATCAGCCGGAGCACCGCGGCTGAGCCATGGCACCTCGTCCGGAGCAGCCTCGTCAGGAGCGGCCTGGTCCGGAGCGGCCTCCTCTGGAGCCACCTCATCTGGAGCGGCCTCATTTGGGGAGCAGCCTTCTTGGGAGCGACTTTGTCGGGGTCGTCGTCATCGCCTTTTTGTAAGAGACGGCCCCGACTGGTCAGTTTGATTTTCGATGCTTGGCATGAAATAAAGCTTTGCTTGACTTTCGCTTTGCATCAGTCTCGTTCCTTTGATCACGGACCCTAACAATAACAAAATACCACAGAATGAGTGGGTGGCTTAACAACAAAAATTTATGATCTTATAGTTTTGAAGACTAGAAGTCTGGGATCAAGGTGTTGGCAGGGTTTTCCATGAAGCTTTAAATATTCATGGGTATGTGTGTGCTCATATGGGTTTCAGTGTTAAAGTATATTTCCTATTGTGTAGGTCAGGTAAAACATGTTGGAAAAACAGGCTTGCTCATTTGCTGGTAGGATGCCCTGCCTTACCTTACCCTTTCTTCTTGGGATGGAGCAGAGATTGTAGGGCCTGGAAGACTATGAGGAAGGGCATGAATGGATTATGAGATAGGTTCTTCTTGCACTTCTTATACTCCTTCAGATGATTATTGTTTGCTTGTTTTTTTTTAAAAGATTTTATTTATTTATTTGACACAGAGAGAGATCACAAGCAGGCAGAGTGGCAGGCAGAGAGAGGGGGGAAAGCAGGCTCCCCGCTGAGCAGAGAGCCCAATGTGGGGCTTGATCCCAGGACCCTGAGGTCATGACCTGAGCCAAAGGCAGAGGCTTAACCTACTGAGCCACCCAGGCGCCCCTGTTTGTTTGCTTTTGAGTAATCCAGATTTTTGGTTGTTTCCAGAGGTTGTAGGACAGAGGTTCAGTTCCATTTCCTTGCTGGTCATCAGCCTGGGACACTCTTAATTCCTACAAGTTGCTTTTGGGTTCTTGACACATGGGTCCCTGCATCTCAGTAACCCAGAACCTCTTCTCATAAATCCCCCAATTGGATTTCCCTTTTTGCTACTAACTGTAGAAAAATCTCTGCTTTTGAGAAAGCATGTGATTAGTTGAGACCCACCTGGGCAGTCTCCCTTTGGATGAACTCAGAGTCAACTAATTAGTAACCTTAATTATATGTGCACACTCCCATTTTCCATGTGAGGTAACATAACCATGTGCTGTTTCATCATATTCACTGTCCTGGGGATTACAGTGAGAAGTTCTGGGGCCATTTTAGTTTCCCCAGCACAGGCCCAGATCCTGCAAGTTTATCAGTAAACTTATATTTGGTCAGGAGAAATGTAAACCATTGTGTCCAGGGGAGAAGATCATATATAAGTCCTTAGCATTTTCTTTCCTTTGCCCCATTTGTCTCTAACTTGGCAAACTTATTTCAGTGGCTCTTTTCCTTCTTCCTTCTTGAGTGATGCTCTAGACCTCATTCCATGAACTCTCTTTGAACCAGTTTTGATGTCCTGCTGGACCCATCACCATTGGGTGAATAAAGCTCTGACACATGTCTGTTCTATATTTGTATGGAGTCATGGGTTTAGCTTTTTGACAAAGGCAATTCAGTTTTCTGGGAGGCCTGGTCTTGTAGCTTCTGAGAATTTCAATTTTCTTTTTTTCTTGCCATAAACCTTTTACTGACTGAGTTCACCCATAGCTCTGCCTTTGAATGAAAAGGTATAAAAATTCACCTTGTGCATGGCTTTCTATCATTAAAAGTTTGCACGGTGTCTGGCATCTTAAAAAGGAACTTTGATGGAAAGCGCTCTGCCATGTGGGGGCTATTTTACAGAGACAGTGATGGAAAAGTTGAGCTAAGGGGAAAAGAACTGATACACGTCATACAACTATGGCTTGAGCACCTTTTCCTTTGGGCTAGGCTGGTGAACAGAGATGGCAGGGCCTGGACCGACTGATTATAGGACTGACCATGGGCAATTGTCAGATGTCTCTAAGACAGAGCTTTCCTTGCTTGCAAAGCCAGAGGAATGCCACTTGCTGCCCCATTTTTGCATGCAGCCCCATATCAGGTCCAAAGCAGACCCTATGAGGTAGCAGGTAAATCAATCTTGCTCTGGGATATGGTGATCCAACAACATCCCCAGCCCACCCTTTGTCTTTGGCCTTTGTCACCAACTATGCCAAAGATCCAGAGTGCTTAGGTTGATTCTGGGGTTTCCACTGTCCTTTGAGACCCATCTTCCCTAATTGCTGTGAGGGTCCAATCTGGAATGGCCTGGAAATTGAGGTGAAATCTATAATTCTGATCACCAGTTCTGATGTGGAGCAGGGAGTTTCCCCACACCATCAAGCAATTCTTTGACCCTTGCTGCCTTCCCTATGATTTAACCCAGTTCTGACACTATCTACCTGGAGAGAACATCAGATCTCACAAGTTAAAGGCTCAGTCCTGTGACACTGCCCCTTCCTTTGATGACAGTTGCAGGTCCAGGTTATCACCTGTGCTTCTGACTGATCCACTATAAATCAGAGGTTCCCATGACCCTCTCCTTGGGTTTGACTAATTTGCTGGAGTGGCTCACAGAGTTTAGAGAAACATTTTTACTTACTAGATTACTGTTTATTATAAAAGGATATAACTCGGGAATAGACAGAAGGAAGAGATGCACAAGGTAGAATATGGGGAAGGCACACAGAGCTTCCATGCCCTCTCTGGGAGCACCACTCTCCAAGCACCTCCACATATTCACAAACCCAGAAGCTCCCTAACACCATTCTTTCTGGGTTTTTATTACATATACTTAACTGATTAAATTACTGACCATTCACAATTAATTTCCATCTCTCTCCCCTCCCTGAGGTTGGACAGGTGGGACTAAAGGTTCCTGATTAAAATGCTTCAAAGTATAGGGATAGAGGGAACATTCCTCAACTTCATAAAATCTATCTATGAAAGCCACAGCAAATATCATCCTTAATGGGAAAAGCTCACAGTCTTCCTGTTGAGATCAGGAACGCAACAAGGATGCCCACTCTCACCACTCTTGTTTAACATAGTATTAGAAGTCCTAGCAACAGCAATCAGACAACAAAGAGAAATAAAAGGTATCCAAATTGGCAATGAAGAAGTCAAACTCTCTCTCTTCGCAGATGACATGATACTGTATATGGAAAACCCAAAAGACTCCACCCCCAAACTACTAGAACTCATACAGCAATTCAGTAAGGTGGCAAGATACAAAGTCAATGTACAGAAATCAGTGGCTTTCTTATACACTAACAATGAAAATACAGAAAGGGAAATTAGAGAATCGATTCCATTTACTATAGCACCAAGAACCATAAGATACCTGGGAATAAACCTAACCAAAGAGGTAAAGGATCTGTACTCGAGGAACTATAGAACACTCATGAAAGAAATCAAAGAAGACGTAAAAAGATGGAAGACCATTCCATGTTCTTGGATCGGAAGAATAAACATTGTTAAAATGTCTATACTGCCTAGAGCAATCTATACTTTTAATGCCATTCCGATCAAAATTCCACCAGTATTTTTCAAAGAGCTGGAGCAAATAATCCTAAAATTTGTATGGAATCAGAAGAGACCCCGAATTGCTAAGGAAATGTTGAAAAACAAAAATAAAGCTGGCGGCATCATGTTACCTGATTTCAAGCTTTACTACAAAGCTGTGATCACCAAGACAGCATGGTACTGGCATAAAAACAGACACATAGACCAGTGGAACAAAGTAGAGAGCCCAGATATGGACCCTCAACTCTATGGTCAAATAATCTTCGACAAAGGTTCTAATTTCCTAATCAGATGGTTGATGCCTCTGGTAAATAGCTCCCATCCTTAGGGAAGCTAGGAGCTTTTCAAGAGTCTTTTTTTCCCCCTTACATTTTAATATACTTATATGGTGCTTAACCCTTGGAAATTCCAAGGGAGACTTTTTTTCTAGGAACAGGACAAAGAGCATACATATATTGCTTATTATAAGTTATAATATCACATTTACCTTCAGGGAACATCCCCAAGTCACTCGAGACTCTTTGAGGCATGGACCATATACAGAGGGAGGGAAATTCACTCACTTCTCATTTGACAGAACCTAACTTCTGCATTCTCATTCCCAGGGTGTTTCTTTCCCTGGACCATGGAACCATGAACACAAGCTAGGTGTAGGAGTTAGTTGGAAACAGGATGGGTGACAGTCATATGAATGAGGGTCTTGGATGCCAGGATGAGGGGGTTAGGTTTTGTCTTGTGCCCACAGGAGATCTATAGGTGATTTTTTTAGGGGCAGCGACCTTGGCAATGCCAAAGAAGATGCCGATTTGAGAGACTGGGCAAAAATTATCTCCTGGACTAAAACTCACTCCCCTCCTCCTCTTGGGAAGAGAGAGATTAAAAGGGATGCTGGGTCACGGTGCTGAGAAGAGGAAGCACAGTGATAAAACTATGAATAGGCAAGTTGATAGAAAAAAAAAACAGGTTTGGACACCAGGTAATAAGACAAATAAAAACAATAATATTGATAACACTAGTTAATATACCTAGGCATTTGGATTCTAGAAATCCTGGGAAGTTAACAGTCTTGGCTCTGGCTATCCTGTTGAGGTAGGTAGAGCTGGGAAGAAAAGTCATGCTCACCATATTCCTCCTCTAGCCATTCTAATCAATTCACTCATTCTTCGGAACGCCTTACTGCCCTCCCTGGGTTGCTAGCTAGATATTCCCAGACACTATGTCAGTGGCCTCCAAGACAGCAAGGGCTTCTTGCTCTCCCTGACTCTCTCTGTCTGTGCCCTTTCTTACTTTCTCTCTCAGTGCAAAGTCTCCCTATCCTGCTTCTTATCCTAAACCCTTTCCTGAGGAGGGTCTAGTTACTTTTTAGGGTTTCAGAGACCGTCTACATGCCCAAATAGAAACTTTTAGCTTATACTCTTTCCTCATGGTTCATAATGAAAATTTCCATGGTCAGTTAAACACCACATTCACACCTCAAATGGGACATGCTCCCAAGGAACTTACTATCTTTGCCTATTAAACCCACCTTTCCCTCAGTGTGACTCTCTTCTATTTTCACTTCTAATTGTCCTCAAACATTACTCTGGGTGATGCTACCCAGCCCATGCTATGAACTAACCCAGAGCTCTTAGGATGGCTGTCACAAACCCTGCCAATGCTTTCTGCCCCAGTCTCAGGCAAACCTGACCTTGTCACTCCTTACAGAAAACATTGGAATGGCTCTCTTTGGCCTAGAATAGTAGTCCTCAACTAGTGGTGATTTTCCCCCTCTCCTCCCCAAAGAGATACTTGGCAGTGTCTAGAGTAATTTTTAGAGGAACTGTTGTTAGAAGCATCTTGTGGGGAGAACCCAGGGATATTGTTAAACATCCTATAATCATAAGATGGTCCTGACAACAATCATCCAGCCCCGAATAACACCAGTACAGAGGCTGGGTATCTCTGACCTAGAACTAAGCCCACTTGGTGCCCAAGACCCTTGCCTTTTGTGGACTGGCTCACGAATTTGCTTTGGTTTTGCCTTTTATGTCAGCAAAGTAGATTTTCTTGTAGTTCCCACAAGTGGGTGCCTGTTGGGTCTTCTCTCGTGACTGTGCCTTGTAGTCTCTTCTGTGTGCGTTGTCCTTTCCTTTGCTTTTTGCATGATGAAATGCCTCCTACAGCCTTTGAGATTCATTTCAGATGATACTCTTGCATGAAATGTTCTCTGACACTCTAGTCACCTGGCACCATGCTGGGCTGAGGGTCCTCTGCCCCCCTCCCCACCATATACCTGTCTTCCAACTAAACTGTGATATTCTTTGTGATGGGATTATGCTTTTTACAAATCTGGTTGTGTCTCTTACACCAGACATACCATAGGTCTTCAAAATGTTGATTAGATTTGTTGATTCAGTTCAATGATGACTGAGTGAATAAACGAATGAAGAGATGAAGTAAATGAAACCCCATATTGCAACATTTATGTCCAATAGATTTTATATTTCGTGGGACTGATGCCCCAACAGTGGACAACTTACATTAAATAAGTAAACAAGGCAATTTAAATTGGAAACGAGTCCTTTACTATGAAAATGTATGATGTTGTCAAGCTGTAGGATATTTTGTTAAATATTATCAAACTTTATTAAATAATTATCAAGTACCTGGAAACTGTCAGAAGGAAGAAAGTACATATGAAACAAAATGTGACCCACTTGGAAATGTCAAATGATTATTATATATCGCTATAAATCATTATAGCTCTTTGAGACCTGAAGATACTCGAGTTCCAGGATTCAGGCTCAGTTCTGCTAACAGCCATCTGGTGGTCCTGCACCACGGCCTTCATCCTTCTACTCTACTGTTCTCATTTGCAAAGTAAGGACTTCTTAATGATGTAGTTTTGGAATATAGGTGAGGTTTGGTTGGGTGGGATCCAGAGCCAATGGCCAACAAAGAATTCTTGAGACATCTTTGGTGCAAAATGGTGGTTTCACTAAAGCACTCCCGGGACAGGACCCATGGAGAGAAAGAGCTAGTGCACCGGGGTTTTTGAGGGGTGGCTGATTATATATTTAGGAGTTGGGGGAGGTTAGGAAGAGAAAGGTTTGCAAGAGGATTTTCATATGTTAAAGAAGAATGGCAGGATTATCTAGAGCCCTTGCCATTGTCAAGTTAATGTTGTTTTCCCTTCTAGCAAGGCATTAAGATATTTGGACGCTTCCTGGAGGAAATGTCACACATATCCCACCCAAGAGTAAGGGAGGGGTTTGTGGGATGTCAGCTTGTGCTTTGTCCTCAGTTTTGCTTCTGCTCCTTCACTAATGATATTGATGATTCTCACTGCTTTTTATTTTATTAGATGCAATGGTTCTTATTAAGGACGTTGCTTTTTATACAAGCCTGGGGAGAGCATCAGTGAGGAAAGGCTTCTGGACTCCATGTCTGTGTTGAACACTATTACATGTTTCCTTCCCAGTATCTGTTGCACAGAAGACTTAGTGTGAGATGGTCAGTGGAAAATAAAATTCTGAGGTTGAATAAGTGTGAGAGATGCTGAAAAGTGAGAGATGCTGCACATTCTTATTTTTCTTTTGCACATTCCCAGTGTTTGTTAATATGGTAAAGACAGAATTCCTGCAGCAAAGGGACCTACTAAGGTATTTACATAGCAGTTCCTATAAATCAGAGTTTCAAAACCCCATCTGTCAAGTTCTACTCAAAATCTGTTAATTCTTTGTTACTCCAAGTATGGTTATAAGCATAGAAATGGGGGACATATATTTAGAAATTTTTATAGAAATGTGACATGCAACAACACTATGCGTCATCAGGGGATTGTTTGTTAGCGAGTAGATATGGACCAGTTCAGGAGTTGGGGATGAGTTGTTTGCCGTGTGAGCTGTAGACTAGCCATGTGCATAGGGACCACGTTACAATGTGCAAACTTTAAGGGGGATTTTTCCACTACAATTCATGCTTATGCGTCTGAGAAAATGGAAGTATTTAATCCACAACATCTTTTTTAATACAGTTATTATGGTTTTTTTAAGAAATAGAAAACCCTTTAGTTAACATGCTTTTTTTTTTTTTACATTTTTTAAAAATTTCATTTCTTTTCAGCGTAACAGAATTCATAGTTTTACACCACACCCAGTGCTCCATGCAATGCTTGCCCTCCATAATACCCACCACCTGGCTCCCCCAACTTCCCACCCCCCGCCCCTTCAAAACCCTCAGGTTGTTTTACCTGCTTTACGTTTATAGTTTATTAGCTAATCGACATCAACATGCAAAAATAAGTGCTAAATACAAGCCTCTACGGTGTGGTTTTGTGTTAACTACAATGATTCAATTGATTTGAAAAGTCATCAGTGGTTACTTCAACTGAGCTACTAGTTTCTGCAAGGAACAGCATTCGTTCTGCAGTTGTGGAGCCAAAGGAAAGGACTCTGCAGAACCTGGTCCCATGGATTTCCATGTGAATACCTTCTCAAGCAGAAAATAGGGCAGAAGGAACTCTGGGACATTGCACCTAGCACAACCTAAGCCACACCCACGCGCAGGGCTTGGAGAGCGCGCAGCCCCCAGAGCAAGCTGAGTGTCTCCACCACTGTGGGCTAATTAAGACTGAGGCGCCATCCCTCCCCGCTCTGGCGCCACGGGGGTGGGTGGGGGGGAGAGCTATTGTCGTTCACTGATCTTTGGTCACCAGAAACAGAAAGGCAGGCAGACGGGGGCTGAGGGCAAGGGCTGGGGCGCACGGGGCCACTCCGCCTAACGATGTACACCTTCAGGCTAGTGAGAAGTGAAACCCTTCTTTGGTTCTCGGACAAATGGCTTTGTCATCTTGACAGATGGCAAGAGAGTTGTAGCCATAGCTGTAGCCGTTGGGCAGCCTCAGGGCCGGGTTGTTCTCCATCATCCTGTCCCCTGAACTCTTGCAGAGCAGGCAGGAATTGGTGCAGGGGGCCATGGCAGGGGCTGTGCTGTTAGTTCAGGGAGTGGCTGCACTCAGGCCAGTCAGGGCTCTTGGAGCTGGCGTCCTCCTTGGAGCATTGTGATGTCTTTATCACTAAGAAGCTGGCCTACAGAGTGAGGGTGAACACAGAGTTGTCCCCAGCTGGTGCAGCCAGTAGTTGTGCAGGAACTGCTGGCTCAGCATCTGCCACTAGCTGGTCCTTGTAGGGCCAAGAGGTGGCTGTCTGGCGGGAAGGTGAGCACGCCCATGACTTGGTGCACCTTGGCCAGCTGGCTCCCTTCAGCCTGACCAAAGCTCTCTCTTGCATGCCTCGTGGCATCCAGTCTCTAGTTCTGCGGGATGAGTTCAAACAACTCCTGAATATTTAGGCTGAACTCCAGGCAGCTCTTCACACCACTCTGGGGTACAAGCTTTCAGCGTTGTAGTACCCTCAGCACAACAGGTGCTCCACCATCATGCGGTCATCATGCTTCTCCTTCCACAAGTGACTGCCACGGGCTGGTCACTCTTACTCCTTGAGTTGCTCGACCCTGCGTTTGCATAGCTTGGTGCTCTCAGCCTTCACCTGAATGGACTCCACCACCTTTCTCTTGAGGACTAAGCTTCTCCCATGCGCCATCCAGTAGGCTGACCATAGAGTCTCCCGTGGGGCAACCATTCAAGGTCTTTGCCAGCTCAGCCACCACCATAAGGATGTGGCTCGTCTCTGGGACAATGTGTTTTTGAGCAGTTTGAAGGCATTTATTCAGTGTTTTATAGGGCGCTGTGAGATTCAGGTATGTCTACATCTTCAGGGTCTTGGAGAGCTGAGCCGCTGACTCCTACACTGCCATGTTTAATCCACCAAAACATTAGCCACAATCATTGTAATTTAAAATTAAGCCAGGGTCAGTGTAACTAAGTGAAATTTGTTTTATTTAATTTTAATCCTAATTTGCTGACATTGGAACAAGTATTTCGAGTTATTTTTTAACTAAGACAAGAGACACTGAGTAAGATGAAGTGGGGAGGATGGAAGTGGTCTGAGACAATGAAGACCAAATGAGTCTGTTCTCATATTACTTAGAAGTACTATTTCTTATGTACTGAATTTGTGGTTTCTTTCTAAAGTTTCTTTTTCTTTTTTTTTAATAGAGGTGAAATTCACATAGCATTAAAGTAGCCATTTTAAGGAGTACTGTAAAGACCTATTTAGCCAGAGCTGTGGAGGCCGAGAAAATCAAGGCCATCCCACCTGAAGTTTAGCTGATGTGGGAAACAGAGGCAGAAGAAAATCATTAAAATTCCTTACCTACTGACAAGCCCTTGAAATAGACAGAGTGGCTCTCCCCTGGGGACTCAACTGCTCTCCCCTTGAGGTTTTGCTAAGGACAATCCTAGCCTGACCGACCCCCTGCTCCAACAGGTCCGACCAGGATCCTGTAAGTCTACTTTAGGAAACTTTATCTCTAAACCGCCAAGATAGTGTCGAGAATCATTCCCAAGTATATGGCCCACTGATATACATCTAAAGGGTCTCATGAGAAGATTTTTATTATTGGTAATAAATAACCTTTCTCCCAACAATAGCTAGCCCCTCAAGGTCCTGGAAACCTTGCTTCCAAAATTCCTTAGAGACTTACGCCATCCCTAATCCCCTTTGTCTCCACCCCCCACCAAGTCCACCCCCATTCTGCCTTTAAAAACTCTGACTGTAATCTGGTTTGGGGTCCAAGTCCCTACTCCGCTGTGTTGGGTATACAAGCTTAAGCTTGTCAAATAAACCCTCATGTGATTGCATTGGTGCTTGGCTCCTTGGTGGTCTCTCGGATGCGAAAACTCGGGCATAACAGAGCGACTCCATCTCAGGTAAATAACCATTTTGTTGTTTGTGTAGTAAACTTAAACTGTAAACTTAAACAGTAAACTTAAATCTCTCTCCCCCAGAGAAACTTACTTAGAAGCAAGTCCAGGAAACCAGTAAAATGTAGTCAGCTAGTTCCTGATAACAGAGCCCGGAATACAAGGACCAGTCAGGCCAGATGGAGACATCTAATTAGTACAAAGTACTGTTTGTAACAGTGAGAAGGTCTTGCCCAAACCAAAATGACTCCATCTTAGGAAGGACGACCATCTTATTATTCACACTGAATATGTTAACTGACTAAGCCTTCCCAGAAAGTACTCTTTGTAATGGTACCTGGTATGGGGTAATCTTAAATAACAAGTCACCAAGTCACCAGACCAGATGAAACTAGCCAATCAGCCAGAGACACACAAACCCGGTGGGTTGAGATATCAAGATATGGGTTGCAGTTTTACCCAATAAAAGATAGCCTGTAAGATTGGGAGGGGTTGCTCTCTTCAGAGGCAGCCCTGACCGGTCAGTCAGTCAATTCTTAAGCCTGTAAGCTGGGGGTTGTCGCTCTCTTTGGAGGCAGCCCTGACCGGTCAGTCTGACTTCTAATGCTTGGCATAGAATAAAGCTTTGCATAACTTTAACTTTGTTTCAGTCTCGTTCCCCTGGCCAATCAGTCTGACTTCTAATGCTTGGCATAAAATAAAGCTTTAAAATAACTTTCACTTTCTCTCAGTCTCATTCCTTTGATAATGGACCGAACAGTACCATTCACTTCATAATGTTGTATAACCTGAATTTGCCTGTGGTTGAAGGTGAGAGAGCAAAACCACTTGTGTGCTCTCTGCAGAGATACACTGGCTAGTGAAGCAAGGACACGGTCAAAAATTTAAGTGGTTTCACATAGGAAATGAACAATTGGGTTAAAACAATAAAAAATTAGAGAAAAGTATGGAATTTAAGGGCAGCTCTATGAGATGTTTAATATTATGCATTGAAATATTACATGCTAGTACTTTGACAGCTTCCAATAAAGCTGAACTTCCGACAATACCTATGAAAATTGCATTGATATGGTTCCTTTGAAATGCTGGCAAGTACAGCTGGTGACATGCTCCTCCTTTTTTCCTGATGAAAACACAGACAATGAAACACAATAGTATCCCTTTTGGTAGACATTCAATTGAATATGGTGGTGGTGTGGAGAAAGAACTTTGTCTTTCACCTTCATTATTAATAAACACACAAGCTCTGAAGTGCGGGAAGCCACGAAGGATCACCTAGTTAACAAAGGTGGTTGGAGTGGTTTAGTTTTGCACAGAAGGTTGGTTCTGATGTTGAAGTGACAATGACAGGTAACTATTCTGGACCAGGTACCAGGTAAGTCAATCCATGGCTTTTTTCCCTAAGCAAGTTTTTGCTACCTCACAAAATGTCTGCACATTAAGGAGTGTATTTATTTAGTTAGTTTTATTATTTATTTTTTAGATTTTATTTATTTATTTTAGAGAGAGAGAGCACTAGCGTGCACATGCAGGGGCAGAGCGAGATGGAGCAACAGACTCTGGTGTGAAGCAGGGAGCCCATTGTGGGGCTCTATCCCAGGACCCTGGGATCATGACCTCAGCCAAAGTCAGACGCTTCACCAACTGAGCCACCCAGATGCCCTTAAATAATATATTTAAAGATGGGCAGATTGATTAGAAAAATAAATCCAGTTCTCTAGCAATTCCAGTATCCATGTCTTTTGCAGGCCCTCCCAACAGGAAATGGACTCCATTTCCCCCTCTGTGAATCTGGTTTGGCTTTTTACATGTGTTGGCTAGCAGAATGCAGAGGAAGTAAAGGCATGTTAGTTTTGACCCTAAGGCCTCACGGAGCCTTGCCTGCTTCTCTCTTGGATCCCTGTCAAGCCTGAGCTAGTCTAATGGGTAATGGGAGGCAGAGGTCTCGATCACCTGCACTCTGCCAATGGCCTACCTGCTCCTGGACAAGTGACACTCCCTGGCACAACCACTCTCATACTGAGCAGCCTGCTGTTAGCAGTTGCCCAGGGAAGCATAGCCAAGCTCGACTGAGTCTGGCGCAAATGCCAGAAATGACCAGTTGACCCAAAGACATGAGAGCAGTCATCAACAGTTATTGTTTAAGTCCTAGCATTTTTGAAAAGGTAGCAAAAACTGTGAATTATATAAAGGCGTAGCTTTGGGATGATTCTTTTTATGATGTACCATGAAAGTGAATCACAAAAAAAACTTGTTTTGTATATCTGTGTGCGATAGTTTGAAAAATTCTGCCAAGAGTGTTTAAACTTCTGAACAAACTTGAGTGTTTTCTTAAGATGAGAAGGCAGTTTAGTTCCAACTTTTTCCATGATGTAAATGGGAGAGATGTGCCCCCTTGTCTGTTATCTTCAGCATTTTCCATGATCCTAATGCTTCTCTGCGAGGAAAGGCAATGTGGATTTCAATGACAGATTAGATTGAAGGGCAGAAGTAAAATTAAGAAGTGTGGAGGAGTAATGTCTACTGATTGTGTATAGTAGGCTTGTCAGAGTTAGCAAAACAAACAAACATATACAGTAAATTTGAATTTATATTAATAACAAATAATTTTTAGTGTATGTCTCAATATTGCACAGGACATACTTACACTAATATATATATAAACTATAGTTATATAGTTGTTCTGAAATTCAATTGTAACTGAGACTCTTGCATTTAATGTGGTAATCCTATTACATAATTTAAGTTGCATTTGTAATTCATCATTTACAATTCTGGCTTTCCTTGCATTATTGTCATACATCCTATGGAGAACACTGGCAAATATTGAGGGTGTATATCTTGGAAAAAGTCATGTTTGCTGAGTGATACATTGTACACATGTTCATGGGTGTAAGTTGACTCAAATAGAAATTGGGGTCCAGAGTGATTAAGGGGGAAAAGAAGTGAGCAAGAAGCAAATGAAATTTGTTTAGTGTAACAAATAAGCTGGAATTCAACAGGAGTACTATATGGGTGCCTGGGTGGCTCAGTGGGTTGTTTGCCTTTGACTCAGTTTATGATCCCAGGATCCTGGGACTGAGTCCTCCATCTGGCTCCTTGCTCAGCCAGGAGTCTGGTTCTCCCTCTCCCTCTGTTGTGCTCGTTCTTTCTCAAATAAATAAATAAATAAATAAAATATTATTGCCAAATAAATAAATAAAATCTTAAAAGAAAATAACAAAGGGGTGCCATAAAGGAACACCCGTTTTTAATTAGGGTGAAATTAACACACATGCACATACACACACATACTCACACTTTAGTAGGCATGTACATGTGATATACAGACTTCTTTTTCTTGGTTTAGAACATATAAAAAGAATTCTTGTATTGAATGTAAGGTCATCAGTTTTCATTCTCTATGTTGAGATTGCTCTGGAAAAAGAAAACAAAACAAACAAACCATGATGTTCTTAAAAATAGTATACCTATTCTCAGAGGCAAAGTACTCAGTAAAAAACCTTATCTTCAGCTATACATTTTAGCTAGTGTTTCTAGAAATTTGAATCTGAACCCCATTGGCTAGAAGAGAGGCTAGGTACCCACAAGGAAGGACCCTGTGACACCATGGCAAGGGTATATTGGTAATGACATACACTGTTTTTCCCAAAGACACAATGACCATTTATTCAGGTAAACAGCCACTGGGAAATTGACATGTCTAAGTCATACCTGCTTCCTGGGGGCTACTTGCACCCAGAGACTGGTCCATAGGTGGCTACAAAATCCCAGGTCTCTTGCCTTAGAGGTGGACTGTACTGAGGCATTACGGTGCACTTGCTCCCTCTGCCCCTTCTTGCATCCCTCCCTCTCACAGGCTCCTGAGAACACTCCCATTGAAAATCCTGCACACATTCTCAGAGCCCGTTTCCCAGGAAACCTGACCCTTAGGAGCACACCATTCTATAATCATTTAATGATTCTCCCTTGGACCAATAAAAATTAGGAGGTATAGTTTCATTTTCTCAGCAACTGGTAATTTGAATGAAATTGCTTAAGGATATTTGTTCATCATGCTGTTTGACTCAGAGGAGTAACTGTGGGGTCTATCTCAATTATAAGCTTGAAATCATCAAACACCCTGCCTCGCCTTCTGATTTCTTCACAATTGGTATCTAACCATGCTTGAGATAGAGCCCTGGCTAACAGGAGCAAACACAACCTTGGTTTACTTACTGCTGGTTTACTTACTGAATAAAGGGAGATCTGAGGCAGGAATAAAGGGAGAAATAATGAAAACAACTCCCCTCTCTCCCTCACAGATGATGACAGACTATCTTCTGCTGCTTGAGTTAAACACTGGCCCACTGTGGATACAAACACACTGGGTCCCCTTCTGTGGGCAGAAAGAATGGAATGGGGCTGGCTCTTGGTGGTGGGGATATGTTGCTTTTCCCAAGGTGGGGGATAGGATTGTGGTGCTAAATATTTTCTTTAGGCATTTAAGCAGTGTTCCACATTTGGCATTTCCTAGAGTTCCCATCTACTTCCTTGTGTGTTAAATTTCCATTGGACACTTAAAACTGGCTATCATGCAGATATTCCAAACTCAGCATGTTTGCAAATAAACTCAAGCCCTTTGCTGCTGATTGCCATTTTTGTTTATCTTGTATTCTTATCTTTTAAAAATTTTAATTAACAAATTTTAAGATTATTTATTTGAGAGAGAGATAGTGAAAGAGAGCATGAGCAGGGGACAGGGGCCAAGGAGAGGGAGAAGCAGGCTCCCATTGAGCAGGGAACCCAATGCGGGGCTCCATCCCAGGACCCTGGGATCATGACCTGAGCTGAAGGCAGATGCTTAACTTACTGAGCCACCCAGGCATCCTATTGTTTTTTGTTTGTTTGTTTAAGATTCTATTTTTCTTTCCACATTACCCAGGGAGGGGTCAATACAATGTTGTTTTGTGTTCCCATCATAACTTAAAGGGAAAGTTTCACAATGTCTGGAGCCCCGTGATGTTCTGCAAATGAAGGAGGATATCCTCAAATTTCCCAGAACCTGGGAGAAACTTCTGCTGGCAGCTTGGGTCATTATTGCCCTTGTAAACCAAGCTGATGTCAGTGTCATATCATCCAGGAATACTGGCCAGCAAACTGGGCTAAAGTTTGCTGCTGCTACTGGAGCCACTCCTATTGCTGGTCTCTTCACTCCTGGAACCTTCACTAACCAGATCCAGGCAGCCTTCTGGGAGCCCAGAATTCTGGTGGTTGCTGATCCCAGGGCTGACCACCAGCCTCTCAAAGAGGCTTATGTTAACCTGCCTACCATTTTTCTGTGTAGCACAGACTCTCCTCTGCGCTATGTGGACGTCGCCATCCCTTGCAATAACAAGGGAGCTCACTCAGCGGGTCTGAGGTGGTGGATGCTGGCCAGGGAAGTTCTGCACATGCAGATTTTCCATGAACATCCATGGGAGGTTGTGCCTGTTGTGCCTGTTCTCTACTTCTACAGAGATTCTGAGGAGAGGGGAGCATGCTGCTGCATAAAAGGCTGTGACCAAGGAGGAACTTCAGGATGAATGGACTACTCCAGATCCCGAGTTTACCACTACTCAACCTGAAGTCACAAAATGGTCTGAAGGCATTCAGGTGCCCCCCGTGCCTATTCAGCAGTTCCCTACTGAAGACTAGAGAGCTCAGCTGGCCACTGAAGACTGGTCTGCAACTCCCACTGCTTAGGCCACTGAATTGGTAGAAAAACCACTGAATGGTCTTAGCAGCTCTTGCACAAGAGCAAACAAAATGGAAATAAGGTTGATAGGAAATAAACAGTTTCTTTAAAAAAAAGAAAGAAAAAAGAAAAAATATTTTTAAGTAATTTCTATACCAGTGTGGGTTTTGAACTCACAACCCTAAGATCAAGGGTCACATGCGCTATCAATTGAGCCAGCCAGGGGTCCCTTGTGTTCCCTTTCTTGGTTGCTAGTGCCTGTACTCATCGTGCCCCCCAAGTTGGAAATCTGGAACTTATTCTTGATCCTCTCCTCTCTCTATCCTTTTCCCAAATTCCATGTAATCAGTGGTCCAGTCTATTTACTCTCACTCTTAAATGTCTCTGAAATACATTGTTTCCAAGCTATCCTCAGAGCCATCATAAATTTTAGGACCTCATTCTTTCATGCTTTAACTGTTGAAAGAGTCTCTTGCTTGGTCAGTTTATCTATAGTGACTTCCTTCTAACTCTTCTATCTGATTCTGTATTCCCTTAGTTTGGTATTGTAGGATAACATGGACCCTGAAGGCTGACTACTTACTCAAGTGATTTTCAAAATGTGATCCACAGAGACTGGAAGAAGTCTCCTTTCACCTTAGAATCAAGCTAGATTCTAAGCTTGAAGAAAGGTATCCTCAGCTTTGGAGAGTTTGGAAACTTGTGATGCAATACTATTTGTATTTCCCCAAACACCCCCAAGTTGCTTCACAAATATTTTCTTTTGTCCATTGGTCCTTTCTGTCTGGAGAAGTTTTCACTGCTTTTATACCTTGATATATTACTGATTATATTTGAAAATGGGGCTTGGAAGTCACCTCGTCTTTGAAGCTTCCTGAACTCGGTGGTAGAGCTCATCAGAGGCCACCACAGTTTTATCTTCCACCACTTGGAATTGAGAAAAAGTTCCCTTTTCCAACTCTGCAAATCCATCACTTTTTAGATTCTATTTTCTTTTACTCCTACTTGAAAATTGGCCAATTCCTTTCTGAGTTCCTTTTTTTTTTCTTAAAAATGTACTAACTGCAACCTATAACAACTAGCATAGACTAGTTCCATTTTCTAACCTATTCCATTTGAGTTCTAAGTTCATTAGGCATATGATCTGACTTCTGAGTTATGGCAAACAATGGTTTTACAAGATATTTTGCTACTGTTATTATGTAGATTGTGATCTTTTTGGCCTCCAATAATAATTTTCTCACAAGCATGCTGCCTGACACCTAAGTCTATACCACATATTATAAATTCTTCATGATGTCCCCAATCATGGTACTAATATTTTGTATGATAGATTCGCATGATAGATTAAGTTTTGCTGTGGTAGTAACTCCAGAAAGTCATGGTTTAAAGAAGCAGATTTTTCTTTTCTTTTTCTTCATGGGACATGTCTATAAGTGGTTGGGTCTCTATATTGTCACTTCTGTCTCCAGACCAACAGGAATGTGCCATCTGGAGTGTGGATGGTTTCTGTGGTAGGGTGCAAGAGTCCATGGTAAATCTTAGTCCTTAAATCTTCTGCCCAGCAATGACACACATAACTTCTGCTCACACTTTGGTGGTCAACCATGTGATGTGTCCACATCTCATGAGTGGCAAGGAGGCGGAAATAAGGTCCTGTCTCTGGAATGGGGAATATACGATGCTCTGAACTCATGGCCACCATGGTACAGTTCACTGAACCTTGGAAATATGCAAGGATTTAGTAATTCATATATTTTCTTCTTTTTAAAAAAGTTTTTATTTTTAAATAATCTCTATACCCAATATGGGGCTTAAACTCACAATCATGAAATCAAGAGTTGCATGCTCGGGATGCCTGGGTGGCTCAGTTGGTTAAGCGGCTGTCTTCGGCTTAGGTCATGATCCCAGCATCCTGGGATCGAGTCCCACATTGGGCTTCTTGCTCGGCAGGGAGCCTGCTTCTCCCTCTGCCTCTACCTGCCACTCTGTCTGCCTGTGCTCGCTCTCTCTCTCTCCCTCTCTCTCTGACAAATAAATAAATTAAAAAAAAAGAGTTGCATGCTCTATCAATTGAGCCAGCCAGGCACTCCTTGTATATTTTCTTTTCAGAATATCTTTAATTGTTAGATTATTCTTTATTCACTTTAAATTATGATTCGGAACTCATTTATCCTGTTTCTAGTTTGTCTAGCTTTACCATTAGCCCTTTAACAAACATGTTTACGCATATTTTTCTATCAACATTAAGAAGTAATGAGAGTTCCCATACATTGCCAGAGGGAATGTTTAGCTGTTTAGCAAACAGTTTGTCAGTTCCTAAAAATGATAAACAGAGTTTCCACATGACCCAGCAATTACACTTGCAGGTAATTGACTAAGATTTGAAAACGTGTGTCTACATAAAAAAGTGCATACAAATATTCAGGGAAGCATTATTCATAATGTCCAAAAAGTGGAAAAAACCTGAATGTCCATGAAGAGATGGAAGAATAGACAAAATGTGGACCATCCATATGATGGATTATTAATTCAGCCTTAGAAAGAAATGAAATACTGATACATGTCACAATATGCTGAACTTCAAATCATTAACCAGAAATAATGAGCATACTGAACATAATGAAATAACCAGTCATGATGGGCAATATTTTATATGATTCCATTTATATTAAATGTTTAGAATAGGCAAATATATGCAGACATAAAGTAGATTAGTGGTTGAGAAGGGCTTGGGGAGATGTGGGTAGGGAAAGTGATTGTAAATGTGTATGGTATTTCTTTATGCACTAATGAAAATGTTCTGGAATTAGATAGTGGTGGTTACACAGCTTTGTAAATATAATAAAAACCATTGGGTTGTATGCTTTGTTTATTTATTTTTAATTAATTAATTTTTTAAAAGTAGACTCCATGCCCAACATGGGACTTGAACTTATAACCCTGAGATCAAGAGCTGCATGTTCTACGGACTGAGACAGCCAGGCACCCCTTGATTACGAACTTTATGGGATGTGAATTATATCTCAGTAAAGCCATTATTTAGAGAAAAAGGTAATCAGATGTGTAGTCTTTATATCCTGAGCAAGATGAGACTCTTAATGCACTTCCAGGCACCCTCCTGTCCCCTTCCTTGGGTTTATTTATGGGGCTTTTATTTAAGGGACTTTTATTTAAGGGACTTTTCACTTCTACTGGTCCTGACCTACATTATCCTTCTAAATTCATAGGTCTGCAAAGGGAACAATGGAGCATCTAACATACAGGTGTAGGATTTTAAATCTGCTCCATAACCAAGGATACCCACAAGTTTCAAGATACTGTCTGTGAGAACATATCGAGAAACCAAAGCAAGAATGACAATTGTAGAATCATTTCTGTGGACGTATTCCTTAAAGCCAGGATTCATCTGAGCAAATGCCAAATGCTAACTTTGTAGTTGTGTACACATATTACAAAAGAGGAAAAACATCCTCTGTGATTCTAAACAGAGTAGAGGGGAAATATGGAGAGGAGAATATGTTGTTTGAAAAATCATATTTCAGCTTACCATTGCTTTCATTTGTTTTCAGTCATAGTATTCATTTAGATGTCCTAGATAAGGAGGGCATGGGTTATTTCTGTTTGTCCAAAGGTCTCATGGGTCAAACTATTTTACAATTGCATTTGATCTATTGTGCGTATACCTACAAATGTGTTTAACATATAAATGTTCTGCTCTCTGGCTAGATCACATCTCCAGTGCACAAGAGGTCATGTCTTCCATGTCTTCCACAGGGGGTCCTGGACAGCATGGTATATATTCATGACACAGCCTTGGCTTCTTTGATTGTAAATGCTGGATAAAGGTTATCTCTCTTATAATCACCAGCAATATGGGTGTATTTAAATAAGAATATTCAAGAGTATGTGAACAAAAACATGAACAAAAAATGAGGTTAGCCCCGAGTTTTTCAGTGGTGAATCTTCACTGAGAAGAAACAAGTGAGGAGGAGAGATTAAGGACTTGGTTGTGGGGATTCCTGCTGTAAGCCATTCACTGCACACTTAACCTGCACGTGTGGCAAGGCGCCCAGGTTTATGGAGGAACAGCGAGCACTGAACAAGCGAGTGTCCAGGTCTACAATGAATGGTAGAATCTCCATACCCCTCATGGGCTAGCTTGCTGAGTAACAGGAACTCAGCCCTCAGCTGCAGTGACAGCCACAACCATTGTGGCCACGTGGTCCCTGAACTATGTGGGTGTTGCTCCCTGTCCTGGGATTCTCCGCACTTCCCAGTTTTGAGGAAAGTTGTAGCTGAGCCCACTGCAACCAGTTCAAGTAAAGGCTCAGGATGACGAGGATCAACGTGAATTTGGGCCTGTGTTAAGAGCTTTCTTGCAGTTCAGTTCATGGACTATAGGGATTTGATGATAAAAATGTAAGACACCCACTACATTTGAATTTCAGATAAGTGATAAATAGTGTTTTGGTCTAAGTATATCCCAAATATTTCACATTTAGCTGAGTGTCCTATATTTTATCTGGCAACCCTGGTTGGCTAGTATTTCAACCTCAGAGATAGCCAACAATCATAGAGTTAAGTGGAACTTTTAAGGTTTACTTATTCACTGCATTGCACTAGTTAAAACATATCTGAACTGCTCTCATCAAGATTAGATCCTACCTCTCTTAAAGAACTCCTTTACTTCAAGGAAATTCACATCTATTCTAAATCCACTCTTGATGTATCTTTAATCCATGTGCCTGTGTGGTGAATGTGTGTATGTGCAAGTGTATGTGTGTGCATATGTGTGCTCATGCACGTGTGTGCATATGCACCCTAGGGCATGTGTGTGTATGTTTGATCACATCTGTGTGGCTGGTTGTTGCATCCCTCTGTAGAACAAAGAAGCATGTGCTTGCAGACCTGGATTAGGCCCTATGTCAGCCTTGTCTTCTGTCATTTGTGAGCTCTGGAATTACTGGTGAGTCATAGGGCCCAGCAGAATAGGACATTTTGTAACAGTTATAGAAAATAGAAGATGATCTTAACAAAGACCTATTTATTCCAAACTCTCAGGCAAGATCTCTTCAAAAAGAAAAATGAAAGGCAGGATGAATAAAATATGCCAAAAGATACTTTTAAAGGCAGAATCATGTTTTTTGCACCTTAGCATATAATTTACCGAACTGAGATGTCAGTCATTATAAATGTATGTGATCACTTTTTTTTGAGGTGTATAAACCTTCTAAAATGAGAAATGAAAGAAGCACTCAACAACTCATGCCAGGAGTCTGTTTATAGAGAAAACTTTTTACGTGTTGGATATATAGCTACCAGCAAATGTGATAGGTTATTCCTACATATGGAGAAAGAAATGTGTATTTTGACCTTCAAAGGACAAAAAGGCACTTTGTGGCCTTATCCAATTTCATAGCAGACATCTATGTAAATTATGCAACTTGCTCCTGAGAACAGCAGGTGGTCTCTTGATACTTTTTTCCCTTGATTTAGTTTCAAGATTAAGAAGTTGATGCAGCTGAATGGAAGCAACTTTTTTTTTATTATTACCTTTTTCAAATTTTTATCCATGTAAATTGTTTTACCCAAAGAAGGGAAAAAGAGTGATCTAAATCCTTGGCTGGTTACCATCAACTGTGCAGCTAGTTCTATGACTTTCAGTGCAGTGTGAGGTATACATGTTTATGTATGTGTGTGTCTCCTTTTCCCTACCATTTCTAGTTAAGCTGTATTTAAAATAAGAGAGGACCTTTTTCTTTTCTTTTCTTTTCTTTTTTTTTTTTTTTTTTGTTAACTCCAAGATTATGTTTCTGCCTTGAATTTCTGCAGAAGCAATTCCGCATTCTCCCTGCATAGACTCTGGCTTCAGTGATTGATCTCCTCCAGGGTAGCCCTGTCTGGCATTCTGAAGCCCTTTCCCTAAGCTGGACACCATGCCTCAAATGCCAGCACACTCAAAAGGAGGAGGGTGCATGACTGTGTTAAATAACAAAAATTCAACTAAGAAAATTTAAAGATCTAATTGGTTTTTATTCCACAATTCATGAATTGGGCAGTATCCCATATAGCAATAGAAGGGGGTTCTGAAGGGCTGTACCAGTGGCAGGTTTCTTAAAGGCAGAAAGGTAGTTGGAAAAAGAAATTATTGGTAAAGAATGAATTGTCTCAGGCAAGATCACCCTCATAAGGGAAATGGAAGGGGTCCACTGAGCAGGTTATTTCACTAGTGCTAACCACGTAATTCCACATTGACTGGCTAAAAGTGGTGTTCCTGGGGAGCTGAAACTGTAGTTAGTTTAGGTGTAAGTCTTGGTTGGCTGATGTGAGGCTTATCAAAACTGACACCATTATTGGCCCATGTTCTCTTTTTAACAGTTATCCCCCAAACCTCATTTTTCCTGGTATTCAATAATCTTTTATTTTACAGACATTTGCTCAAGACCAGATATCCAGCTAAGCTCTGGGTTATAATAGTGAGAGGACCAATCAAAGACCTGACCCTGCCCTCATAGAACTTATAGTCATGCAGAAATAGATATGAATTCAATAATCACACAAATACTTTTTGCTCTGTAGCAGATGGACCTCCCTCAGAGGTGCATGACAAACATATTAGGGAGCTCAGAGACAGCTTCCCTGAGAAATGCATAATTAGCTGGAATGTGAAGGAGGGTGATTTAGCTTGACAAAGGCAGGTGGGGGTGGGAGAATATTACAGACTATTTCACAGTATATGCAAAGAACACCTACTAGGAGAGAACAATGCATTGTTCTAGAAATTGAAGGAAACCCAGCATACCAGAGCAAAGAATGAGAGGAGCCTGGGGCAAGTTGAGGCTGGAGCCATTGGCTGTGGCCAGGTTATGCAGGATTCTGGGACACATGAAGGATTTTGGTCGGGGGTGAGGATTGCTTTGTGGGCTGTTTGCTTTTGAAAGCCACATTGGGTGGATTACTGTACCCTTCTAGTTGTCTGTTCATCTTGGTCACATACAGCATCAGAACTGACAGCCTGGTATGATTTGTCCTTCATCTGTGGTGATAATCCAAACTTCACAATCAACCAGAGTGAAGTCAAGAGAAGGCACAGGGAGACCTGTTAGAAAGATGTTTTCTGATAAAAGAGGATAATGACTTCACTTTTCCTGCAAGCTTCGTTTTTTCCCCTGTAATTGAATTCCTACCTGGTATCACTTCCCTTCATCTTAAATAAGTCCCTTTTAAGAATTCTTGATGTAGAGGTCAGTTAGTGATAACTTCGCTCCACTTTTGTTTGTTCAAAAATGTCCCCTCCCCTTAAAAAAAAAAAAAACTTGACTGTTTTTTCATTCAGCACTGTAAAGATATCATTACATTGCCTTCTGGATCATATTTTTTCTGATGAGATGTCAGTGATAATTCTTAGTGTTCATCCTCTGCAGGTGGTGCATCTTTAATTTCTTTGTTTCTTAAATTGCACATATGAGTGAATCAGGGTATTTGTCTTTCACTTATTTCACTTAGCATTAGACTCTGTAAATCCATCCATGTTGTTGCAAATGGCAAGATTTCATTCTTTTTTATGGCTGACTAGTATTCCACAATAATAATATTCCACATCTTCTTTATCTATTCATCTATGCAGGGGCCTTAGGTTGCTTCCATATTTTGGCTATTATAAATAATGCTTCAATAAACATGGGTGCATGTATCTTCTAAAATTCATGTTTTTGGTTCCTTTGGGTCAATACTAAGTAGTGAAATTACTGGATCATATGTTAGTTTTATTTTTAATTCTTTGAGAAACTTCCATACTGTTATCCACAGTGACTGCACCAATTTACATTCCCACCAACAGTGCACAAATGTTCCTTTTTCTCCACATCCTTGACAACATTTTGGAATTTCTTTGTTTTTGATTCTGACAGGTATGAGGTGATATCTCACTGTGATTTTGATTTGCCTTTCCTTGATGATTAGTGGTGTTGAACATCTTTTTTATGTGCCTGTTGGCCATCTGTACGTCTTCTTTGGAAAAATGTCTATTCATGTTCTTCACTTACTGTTTAGTTGAATTATTTGTTTTTGTGTGTGTATGGAGTTACATAAGATACTTACATATTTTGGATATTAATCCCTTATTGGATACATCATTTGTAAATATGTTCTCCCATTCAGTAGCTTGTCTTTTTGTTCTGTTGGTGGTTTCCTTCCTTTTTATTTTGAAGTAGTCTCAATAGTTAATTTTTGCTTTTGTTTCCTTTGCCTCAGGATATATATCTAGAAAAATGTTGCTATGGCCAATGTCAGAGAAATTACTACCTGTGTTATTTTCTGAGATTTTTATGGTTTCAGTTATCACATTTAGGACTTTAATCCACTTTGAGACTATTTTTGTGTATGATGTTAGAAAGTGGTCCAATTACATTCTTTTGCATGTAGCTGTCTAGTTATCCCAACACCATTTGTTGAAGAGACTGTTTTCCCCCCCATTGTAATTCTTGTACACTTTGTCATAGATTAATTGACCATAAAAGCATGAATTTATTTCTGGACTCTCTATTCTGTTCCACTGATCTATGTGTCTATTTTTGTATCAGTACCATACTGTTTTGATTCAGTATTTTTTTTTGCATGCTTTAGTTAGAATAGCTTATAATAAGTTGTCTTTAAGTTCACTAAAATTTTCTTATGTGGTGTTCAATCTTCTTTTAAGCCCAGATGGTTAATTTTCATTTCAGACATTGAATTTTTCAGTTCTATAGTTTCCAACTTCAGTTTTATAAATTTCCAATTTTTACTTTCTATTTCTCTGCAGAGATATCCCATCTGTTTACTTATTCTGTCCACCTTTCCCTCTAAATTTGTGAGTATATTTTTAACATGTGTTTGAAGATCTTTATTTGCAAAACTCATTATATATCATCTCTGGGTATATTTATATTGACTACTTTCCCACACTCCTGGTTTTGCATTATATTTTCCTGCTTCTTTGTATATCTAGGAATTTTTTATTGTATGCTGGATTTTGTGTATAATCCATTGTGTGTCTCAATTATTTGGATTTATTTTAAGGGTATTGAGTTTTGTTCTGATAGGGAGTTAATTTAATAGCAGTTAAGCATCAGTCATTAAGGATTGTCTTTGAGCTTTAATGGGGTAGGTCAAAAGTATCACTTACTAGCAGGCCTGGAATAGCAGGGTTAGATCCATGTTTCTCATCAGTGGCACTATTGAATTTTAGACTAGATTATTCTTTGCCAAGGTAGGGTGGGGCATATTTTGTGTATTAATGTGTGTATTAACAACATCCCTAATCTTTATGCACTAGATACAAATAATCTCCTCATAGTTTTGACAAGCAAAAATATCTGTCAACATTGCTATATGTCCCCTGGGGAATAAAACTGAGAACTAATAAAGTTGAGAACCATTAGGCTAGAATAATGCTATACCATATTGGCCACTATCCCTTGGTAAACTTTTTGGAATCTCAATGGAATGTTTGGTATGTATAGCAGAGTCTCACTACTCTGGATATTTGGAATTTTGAAATCTCCATTCAGCTCATAACCCCTAGCAGCTGTTCTTTGAGAGGCCTTATGGAACCTTATATGCATGAGTAGCTTAAAATTTGGTCAAAAATTCAAGGGAGTCTTCACGCAGATATATAGAGCATTCTCTCTGTGACGCTCCTTTGCCCCTATATCCTGTCTGCAAATTCCATCCTCTTTAGTGGCTCAGAACGTTTCTCTTTGGGCTCTCTTCTCTTTGAAATTTGGTAAGTGCTTCCAGGCAGGAAGTTGAGATAAAGTTCACCATGTGAATTTTCCTATTCTTCAGGATCACAGCGCCGTGCTGCCTGCTTTTCAGTGCCCCCAAACAGCAGCTTCACATATTTTGTCTATTTTTACAATTGTTTACAGTGGGAGATATTCTGTCATGGGCAGTTACTTGGCTATCTCTTCACTATCATGCCGTATTTGTCAACTGATTATTAATTATTTAAGTGGGCACAATTACTATCATGCATGAAGAGAAGAAGACGCAACCAGTAAAAAACACTTAACAAAAAAATCCAATGTTTTGTATGTATGGGATACTTCCAATGAACAACTCTGACATTTAAGCCTCTTTATTTTAGATTTTGACTAATTTGGGAACTGGAATACATGGCACTATATTATAACAATATGGTTGTTATTTGTATGCCCTGGAATTAAATATCTATTCAGTTACTTATCAGATGCTTATCGCTGTAAGAAAACAGCTCATCAGATAACCCAAACTTCTTTAAGTGAAGAAATTGAAGCCCAATGAGAGCAAATGATTTGTCCTGCACCACACAGATAGATAGTAAATCTTAGAGTTGAATCTTAAAGCAGGTTTATCTCTCATCTCAGCTTACCATGGTCAAACTCTGGACCTCTGGCTCTTCCTTTCCTTACTCACAAATGCACTCTGGATATAAAAAGCTAGGGAGAACCTGGTGTCTCCTCTTGTGACCTATCTGTCATAGCCACTAACTCAGGAAACAAACGGGTAAGCCCTGGTGTGCTGCTGAGCCAACTGCTCCATCCCAGGGAATCCCAAGGGGCCTAGACAAATTGAAAGCATAGCTCCTGGCTGGCTTTGCCAACACTATTGCAGAACAAACTTGAGTAAACTCATCACAAGAGAAGCCAATAACTCAAGAGATAAGGGTTGGGAAAAGAGAAGGGAGAAATTTACACTGGGTGCCAGCAGCCAGGGGAGGTTTCAGGCCCAAGCCTTAACAACTAACTTCTCTGCCTGCAAGATGGACAGCTAGAGTATTAGAGGGAGAAGTCCAGGGAGGGTATATGCAAAAGAGCAGGCAGAGAACACATGATCACCAGTGGGGGTCTGGATGTTCAACATGAGATCATAGGCAGGGAAGGGGGTGTGAAGGATAAAGTCTTTTAGGCATTCTATTGCTATTACAGCTTTTCTGGTCTGGTTGTTGGAATGTTCCAGTCAGTGTAAAACAGTGCTTCAATAACAAATAAGAACAATGGATTTTAGTTGGAGCATGAGTTAAGTGTCTTGTTTACTTCCGATTTTAACTTTTGTGATCTATCGTTGAGGAAAAGGGTTTGCTAACACTCTGTTCATTTTTAGTTTCTTTCAGTAAACTTCCTTTAGCAAACAGATAAACTGCTATAATGGAAAGAATTTTGGCTTGCAACATAAGAGATATGGAGTCTATTCTTAGGGCAATCACTGACGGTTCCATGATCTGACAAATTGGATCTGAGTGCTCCAAATTTCAGTTTCCTCACATCTAAATTAAGGAGTGGGGTTGTATCATTTCTAATGCTCTAATGTAATACAGTTATAACATTCAATAGTATATTGGAACATGGGATATACTTACCTCTGTGATGAAAGTCGTAAATGCTGAAGGTAATCAGCATTGTGTTTCTTGTAGGGTTCCTGTTCCAATTTCAATGTTGAAAATATGGGGAATCAAGCAATTCTTGGACATCCAAAGGGGTGACTGAGAATTCAACTCAATTCTGACACTATCTGCCAAGAGATAGCCTTGGATTCTACAGTTTAAAGAAAGGCTCAGTCCTACAAGACTGTCCCTCCTACAAGACTGTCCCTCCACCTCCCACTTCAGATACCAGCCAAAAGTCCCAAGCAGATACCTGTGCTTTTGACTGACCAGCTACAGATTGGAGGTTCCAACAACCTCCTCCTTTGGTTCAATTAGTTTGCTAGAATGGCTCACAGAACTCAGGGAAACACTTACCTTTGCCAGTTGATTAATTGATATGGTAAAGAATATGAATCAATAACCAGATGGAGAGAGAGAGGATGAGGTCTTGAACAAAGGAACTTCGGTCCTTGTGGAGGTTGGGGCCTAGATTTGCGGTACATGGAAGCATTCTGGTTCCCCAAATGTGGAAGAACTCCAAAAAAAAAAAAAAGGACAAAAACCTATCCTCTATCCTCTTGGGTGTTTATGGAAACTTCATTACACAGTTATGATTGACTAAGTCATTGGCCATTGGTTGACTCAAATTCCAGACCCCTTTTCTCTCCCCTCCCCAGTGGGGGTAATGGGTAGTGGGACCGAAAACTCCAACACTTTAATAAAAAAGTTGGTCTTCCTGGCAATTGGCCTCATATTTGCAGGTGGGGTCTAAAAGTCATGTCATTAAGATAACAAAAGACATTTTACCACTTTCAATACTTAGGAAATACCCTGGGTTTTGGGAACCCAGTGAGCCAGGAACTGTGGATGAAGACCAAATATATATGAGAAATATATTTTGGTCATTTGAATGAACAAATATATATATATATATATATATATATATAATGATTTATAAGAAATTATATATTATGTAATTTCTTATAAATCATAATTCCTTAGTGTTTTATCCTTGTGTGTATTTGGGGAGAAAAAGTAACGTTGTGGACTTTTAGAATAGTTAGGGATGTGTCTAAGAAAGCTGACAACACGTAATGTTTAACAAAACTATTAAGACAGTAAATCAACATGACTAAGAGACACTGTGCTATTTTCCCATTTAAAATCTATACAATTTACTAAAGTGCTTATTTATTAAAACTATGGCTTTTTGTATCTTCCCTTTCTCTTTTCAGGAAGGAAACACATTTTAAAAACTGTAAGTTTTTAACTGTAAGTGAACTGTGTAATGGTATATAGGGTTTAAAAATACACTTAAAACCCTTTTAGCCATCTTACTCCTTTTTTTTTTTCTTTTTGCTTTATGCTGGGTTAACTTTGCCATAAAAATGGTAGATCATGTTGACAATACTGGTGAGTTTTTTAGAAGTGCTATAAGTGAGGTCAGAGGGAGAAGCAGAAGCAGTGTGACTGGAATAGAACATTGAAAGATAAAATATAAAAGAAATGTTCCCTTTGTATCTTGGTGTTTCATTTATGAGTTATTTCCCCAAGTACTTCCAGTAGATGTAACTCTCTGTAACTTTCATATGCAGGCTAGCAGTTAATATAAGCTTGTCTTCTTCAGTGTACAGGGATAGATTTATTGAGCTGATAATATTTGCTCACTCTTCTTTTCAGTGATGATTTATTTAAATTCTCCAACTAATTTAAATTTAATAAGAAAGGAACTTTGCACGTTGCTTTATTGAAATTAGATTCATCATCTCTAAAAACACTGTAGCATTCAGGATTAGTGCAAAAGTGGCAATAACTGTTACTGGATTTAATTAAAAACAACAAATCATTTGGTCAGTGGTAATGGATGTTCCACACAACCCATTGGATACATGGCTATTTGAAGAGCCAATATTTTAATCTTAAAACATCTGATTAGACAAGATCATTGAGCTGATGGATATTCGATAAAACAATGGGTTTCCTTTAATGTGGGGACCATAAGGGCTGGCCGGCAAGGGGAAAGATCGAGTTGGTTTATGTTCCCTTTAATACGCAGTGTTAGAGGAAAAAAAAATAAAAATAAAACCAGATACATTTTCTGGATGAAGGTCAATAACAGAGGGGATTTTCTGGGGAAGCCATTTGCTGCTAATTATAGAATGTACCAACAGCTATCAAGTTTTTACTGAGCTCTTTCATTCAGGGCAAGCAATGGACTAAAAAATGTTGAGATTTATGTGTAGCTATTCATAGCATGACTATCATTCATCTCTTGCTTGGAAATTTCAGAAGCCACAGGCTCTCATGCATTCTTCTTTTTCCTTTTTCTCTCTTCTCTCAGTTAACTTAAGGAGCAGCTTATGACCTGATTATCTCGAGAATTAACAAGAGAAGGACATGGTGAATAAGGGTGCTTGTTATCTACATAAAATGTCCATAAAAGACACATTTTCTTTTGAAATAAATGAGATCTTTAGACTACTTGAATTAACAAGTATTTCTATAAATCTGGAAAAGAAAGTTATATAATGTCCACTGAAGTGTTTTAGAAATAGTATATATGCATTATCTATCTCTATGTACTATACATGAAGGTAGATTAATTATTTTACTTAAATTGGGTCTTACAGAGATGTTTTGCTAATGAAGCTCAGGTAAACTAACCAATGTACACATGACTATTCTTTGTAGCAACCTTTGGCAAGCTCCATCTGAAGTATGTACTTGTGAGTAGATGTCTTAGAAGAACCAGTTTAGAGGCATATAGGTGATGCTTGTCTTGATTATCCCAGACACCATTTGTCAGTGCCTACCTTTCACTTTACCTTTTTAACCTCAGGTGTTCTGTGTTCTATGTTTTTTCCTGTTTCCTTCCTTTTGACAAAAGCTTAATTATGAATGTTTAAGTATCTGCTGATTTATAATCTCTCTTAGGAATATTCACTTTAAGACTAATATGTAATTGTAGAATAAATGGTGCCATCTTTAAGACACTGGAGGTGTTTTCCTTCAACTATAGGTAAGGTGTAAGGGTAAGGGGAATAGAGATCAGTTTCTCATGAACCAGAGAGTAACTTTCTCCTTCCGGTCAGTGTTGACTCCAAAGTCAGAATTCCTTTCTAAGACATAAACTGGAGTGCTTTGTACCTCAAGTGTTTGTTTTTATTTCTACAAAGATATATATTTTTGAGTGACCATCATTTACTTATAAAGGCAAATGGCTGAAATGTGTGAATTTTGTCGGCCCAACTATTTATGGTATGGGGGTCAAAATAGGCCACTTAATATTAGGATGCAAATGTCAATGTAAATCTGAAAGAAAAATGGGGGCTTGGCTTTTGCAGGAAGCTTTTTGTTAATGCTGAGAGTTTATAACAAAGGCACAGTTCTCTTTTTACTTGGGCTATATAATTAGAGGAAGTGAATTACGGCAGATTTCCTGAGCAGGACTAAAATTTATGATGGGGATTCAGAGGGCAGCATTTGAGATTCATGGGTTTCTAAATGTACAGACTGCATTCAGCATCTGATACTGGTCTAACAGTATTTTTTACTTTATTTTTTGTAGCTTATGATCTGTAATTTTGTTTACACCTCTTGCCAAATGTAGCATTACAAGAGTAGAACATTACATGCTCAGTGATTGAAAAGGCCAAAGAGGATAGAACATGCACATGAACTCTTGATAGCACTAGAATGAAAGAAATACAGGGGATTGGAACAATTACCTTCGTTGGGAAAGAATGGACCTTGGACAATGAGCAGGGTTTTTGCTGATTTCCATTTGCCACAGGAGGAGGAATTGCTTCTTTTTCATCTATGAGAGCTGGCAGTCTGGAAAGCCACATGTGAAGTGGCTCTGAGTGGGAAAGCAGAGGACAGCTGAAGCTCCTGGGTCTGGGTGGGAGCTGGCAAGGCACCAGGCTGGAGGACCCCATCTGCTTTCACTGAGAGTCAGGCTCTTAGAGGTTGTTAGGCTTTGACACCCATCAGAATCCTTCACATGTAAAAGCTGAGGTGCTAAGAAAATGGGCTCCCCTGCCTGGTGCCCTACTTTTTCTTCCTCTCCAAAATTGGGAGAGGGTATGGCCATCTTAGAATGAGGACGTTCCACAGGTTTCATTCAATTGGTGAGACATGCTGCTGGCATGTGAGTGTGGAAAAAGTCCTTGGAGGTCAAAAAGACACCTCAGAATACCACAGGTTGTCAAAATTCAGTGTGTTTGTGTGGTGGAGTGAAGGCTCTCACTCTGCCCTATGCTCCATGCCTGGCTTTTCAGCACTGTGCCAGACTGTGCCCTTGGCTTCTGCTCTGGTTCACCAAGCCTGTAACTGGAAGCCCATGACTTCCACAGTGATTGTAGCAATATAGAGAAAAATGCTACAGAGCATCTTAAGAACGAAAAGATTCAAATATATGTAAAAAAAAAGTGAAAAGGCAGAAAAATCTATCAAAGACCAGGATTGAACAGATGTTATTTTAAAAAGACACTTTGTTTTCTTTTGTAAAATTTTTATTAAATTTTTGCCTTATTTTCTTTTCCTCCTGTTCTTTCTCCTTCTTCCCTCTCTTCTCTCTTTCCCTCTCCCTCCTCCCATCTCCTGGAGATCAGAGTCACAGGTATTTAATTAGGAAATCTTTGAGAGAGAAGCTGAACACATGGACCATGATCACAGGTTTATAAATGTCCAAATAATGAACTGAATTGTCATTTTCTGCCCCTACTCTCCTACTTTCCTCCTCACCTTCTGTTTATTCACTCAACAATCACTTCTAGTGCATCTGTTATTGTCCCAGGTAAATACAGTGTGCTGGAATACAAGAGAGGGCTTACAAACAATGTTTCACCCCAATGGAACCTAAAGTATTCATGAATTCAGTCAGTCAGTATTTTCTGTCTACTATGCCAAAGTGCTGTGTGGAGATTTAGAAGAAGAAGAAGAAGAAGGAGAAGGAGAAGGAGAAGGAGGAAAGGGAGAGGGAGAGGGAGAAGAAGAAAAAGGAGAAAGAAGGGGGAGAAAGAAGAAGGAGAAAATGTACACAGTACCCTGAGGGAACTTTTGATTTGGAAAAAGACCTTCCTTCTTGCTCGTCTTCCATTGTGTTATTATTTTATTGTGTTTTTCATTTGCCCCCAATCAATGTACCAGATTCTGTGCTGAGCTCAAGGTGACGAAGAATCCTACAGTGACATCAAACTCTCATATCCCTGTTTAGCTCTAGGGGAAGATGCCAAGGGGTCATGGCAAAGGCTGAGACTAGAGACGGTATGGGTTAGTGTGGTTTCACAAGAATCCAAGCAGGGGGAGTAAAATAAGTATTGAGTTCATCTAAAACACATCTTTTCCCAGAGATTTGCAAATACATTGAGCAGCATATTTACTTTTAATTGCTTTTCACTGACCTGCATCCCTGAAGTCCTATTGGACCCTAAAAATAGAAGCACTAAAATCGCAAACAAGACTTTCTTCCAAACAACCCGTTTGAAACCACATAAAAATATTCCATTAGGACATATCTAGCCTGATTTCTTTTCATGAATGAGACAAAGAATTCAAAATTATGTCTGCTAGAACAACCTTGTTTGGATGCACTATCTCAGCGGAAATGACAGCTGTGGCATCTCAAGGTGTTGCTGGCTATTGTGCTTAGCAGACTTAATCGACTTGGGAAAGTCTCTCAACAGGAATGATCTCAACAGAAAGATCCAAAGTAATTAAGCTGTTATCACTGAAAGCATCATTTGTGACATGCAAAAATATGAATCCCTGTTTCAAACAAAGAAATAAGGAAGTACTTGATAGGTACACCAAGGAAACTAGAAAACTGTCCAATTATTTTTGGACCTCTGAAGCAGTAACTGATGGACCAACTTATTCAAGCTCAAAGGAAGAGAAAGTAAAGATAAATGTTCTGAGAAGAACAAAACAAAACAAAAACTTAATTTCAGATTTTTATTCCAATTGTGAGAAATCGTCTTTGTCAAGATTTGAGAATTTTGGGGAAATATTAGATGTTGGTTCTGCCATCTAATTTAGTCTATTTAAGTTTCCAAATTTAATTTCAATTTATATTGGGATGTTACTCTTAGATATTTGTCACAAAATTAGATTTATCTGTAATTTCATTGACATATGGATTTGAGGGTTTTTTTTAAACTCAAAATTAAAATAAAATGCAAAGGTAGGGATGGGATGAAGGGGAAAATAGTACCTTATTTAGGATTGTTCAAATTGAAATTTATTTAATTTCAAATGGCCCATAGCTCTTCTGAAACGCATGTGATATTCAAGATGCTATCACAGCATACCAAAACCAACAATTCTGCATTTGAAACCACATTTGAAACCAGGCAATACACAAAATGTATTGCCACAATAATGCTGTGTAACAAATAACCACAAAAATCTTAGTAGTGAGTAGTAATATGTATCTGTACCTGCTGTGCCTGAGATTAGCTTTGCATGTTGGTGAGGTGGTTTTGTTGTCTTGGATGGGCTTATTAACCAATCAAGGAGAGAGCTTGGTAAATATAGGCTGGCTTTGGCTGGCCAACTGAGGTTACCAGGCTCATTCCACATGACCCTCATCCTGCATCAGACTAGACTGGGCATTTTTTCAGGATAATGCTATTGGCAAAGAGAGTGAGTGGAAACATGTAAAGAGTCTTGAGGCCTAGGATCAAAACTGGGGCATCACCACTTTCATTCTATTGACTAAACACTTCTCAAGGCTAGTACAGATTCAAGGGACAAGGAATAGCTCTCGCTTCATTAGTAAGAGGAGCTGCAAAGTCATACGACAGAGCATGAATGAAAAGAGAAGTTAAGAACTGTCATTAATGCAATTAATTGACACAGCCTGTTATTAAAGAGTTAGGGTCAGGGCTGTGATCTGAGGGTGGGCCATTGTGAGGCACTGAATGGGGCAAGATGGCAACAGAGGAAATGGGAGTCATTTGTCAGGGCCCAAGATCAATGTGGGCTTCAAAAATGACATGGTAGTTGTTTAGTATTAGAACAGTCTCCCCATTGATTCAGATCAATTTTGATATTGGTTGAAGGATAAACTCCTCAAAGATAAACTTTCCCTCAATATTTTTTACATTTCTAGAGAAAAAAAGAAGTCCATAATGGTAGTTGTTTGCTGTTTTTGTTGTTGTTGTTTTACATATTTTTCATTTTGGTATTATGGTTAATGGTTTCAATACTTGAAAGTAGTCTGGGCCCTTCAGGCCCTCTAAATGTGCCTGTTTAAGGCAGACGTGTAGAAAACCATGTACAATGGCAAGAAGGATCATCGCATGGCACAGACCACTGCAATGGCAAGAATGGAACATGGGTTCAGGCATATTGGGAGCCAGGATAACGTGATGACCAAATTCTCTTCTGGAGTCAGAATGCCTGCTTTGAATTCTGGCTCTAATAGTTATTAGCTGGGTGAACTTGGCTAAGTCACTGAACCTCTGCGCCTCAGTTTCCTTATCTTGCAAATAAAAATAGCTTCTACCTTATAAGATTGGTTGGAAATTAGTGCAATAATAATAGTAAAGCATTTATCTTAGACTTGGTACATAACAAGCAAGGCTTTCATTACTGAAAGAGAGCTTGTGGGCTCTCTGAGCAGTGAGTATAACTGACAGAAGCACTGCACAAAGTGTAGATGGGTGGAAGGCATGTTCTGACGAGAAGCAGAGGCAGTGGAGCTAAACACTGCCAACCACTAGTGCTACCCAGCGCTACCCCTGTTTGTACAAGCCCACTGCTTCATGGCAAAATTGTGTCCTCTTTTTTTTTTTTCCTGGTAATTATTTTAAATTGAAAACCAGACCTTCCCATAAATAAGAGTTAAAATAATCACAGAAACTATATTAAATAAAGAACAAATAACCAATTTGCAAGTATTCCTCAGATAGTAATTAGTTGCAACCATTTGCCATAATGTAAAATGTATCACTTTTCAAGAGCACCAAAATTAATTGTATTCTGAATTAGTTTCCATCTTAGGTTATCAATTCACTTTTCTTCCTACAAATCTTTTGTGGCTAAAGATGTTTTAATGTTGTTAGGAAATAGTGGGATCACCATTCCATTATTCTTACATTAATAATCATAATTTTTAATTACTTAGACTCTCTCCCTGAGGAAGAAACTGATTGTTCTCAAATTATAAATGTCTACAATAGTCATCTCCCCCATGTACAAGTCAGCTATAGAGAAGCATTTCCCACTGAATTCTAGACTACAAATTTGTCCCCAGGGCAATAGCAGAGATGAACTGTGATGAGAGCCAAAGAATTTTTAGAAAATTGTGTTTAAAGGTTAAGCAAGATGAGATGGATTATTGTTTTTGAAATTTGGAAATACTAGGTAAGGCAAGTGGGAAGTGATTCCTTCTCTCTTTTGCCACCATCAGGCACATTTGGGTATGTGGAGAAATGTTTCAACTGTATTAACCATGTTTGTAGCTTCTATAAACTCGATGCTTCAACATCTGCTCCCCCGAAGATGCCAGAGGTGCCTTGTTCTGGACACCCTGATGACATGCTTGAATTCCTTTGCCTGGGCCTTCTGCCTCCCTCAGCACCCCTCACTCTTATCTTTAGGAGGATTCTTCCTCCTAGGGTTCACTTTTCAAAAGCAAACCAACTAATTGGGAGTTCACGTGCTCACTACCACCTTCTTGGGCTGTCACACTCCAGGCCACTATCTCTATGCCTTAATTACCCCAGGACTTGGCACAGAACAATTAGGGATAGCCACTGTGCCCTTGTATTCTGAATTAGTTTCCATCTTAGGTTATCAATTCACTTTTCTTCCTACAAATCTTTTGTGGCTAAAAATGTTTTAATGTTGTTAGGAACATTGTGCCCCAAAGCTCACTGCAATTATTCAAATTAGCCAATTCTGCCTTACCTGTTTCTTCACATGGAAATCACAAAAAAATCTTTTGTCTATGTTTCCCCCCTGCTCCCTCTGCCTCTTGACCAAACCTGGTATTTCCTTGTGTGGCCTCTATGACAAGGTTGTTTCTCTGGATTTTGAGTTTAATAAAAATCCTTTTAATGGCAGTTGTCTTCTAATCTGCTGGGCTTGCCATATCTAAATAATAAGAAAATTAAGTTAAAACAAAACAAAAGAGCTAAGTCTGACAGAATCTGCTCATGGCGGTGTTTTTATGTGCTCTGGAAGCTAAGGGAAAAGTCAAAGTGACCTGTTTTGTGGATTATCCACAGGCCACATTATAAATTCTGGGAATTTCCCTAAAACAACAGAAGATGGAAGAAGTGACAAAATCTGTGTGTGCCCTGGGAAGGTAGTGGTAGGGGCCTAAGACTCCACATCTACCAAGACATTTATTTGATTATATGTTTTCCTGCCATCCAGGCTTATATTTTATAGATTAGTTATGTTTAAATTATTTATGGACATCTGGTATCAGTTCTAGCACATAAAGAGCTTGGACGTCATCACTCTCATCCACACAAAAACAAAGAAAGCTAAAGAAACTGAAATCAATGACTTTTCTTAGACCCATCAGAGGGTTGAGATCACAGGGCAAACTACCATCCCCAAACTGGAAAGATGAACAGTTACAGAGGATTGCAGCTGAGCTCAGCCAACCTGGAGCAGAAGCCACTAGAGCCAATAACTAGTAGAAATTAACAAATTGCTGAAGGATGAGTGTAGACCAGGTTGAGAATTAAAAACTCATGGGAGAAGTAATCTTCAGGGACCCCCACAGTTTCATCAATTTTGCCTACAGGAGCCTCAGCAGATTTTCACAGTACAAATCAGAGAAAAATGCCCTCATACTTCAGGCAAAGACAGGGGAAAAGTAGCCATTTGAAAAAATCCAGAGCATTCTCCATAGCAAAGGACTGCTCTCAAGGGAAACTACCCTGCCAGAGCCTTATCTAATCTGGGGGAAGGAGACTTAGGCAAGAAGCTTATGGCCTTCCTGTCTCACCTTAGGGAAGGAAAAAAAAAGGCTAAGAAATATTTCTGAAGGTCAGAGCCCAGGGACTCAGGACCACTAAAAACATGAAATTCCACCATGGATTGCAGAATGCCTCTTCTAACCCCCACCTTAACCACACCACATCAGCAGAGCTCCAGAATAAAAACAGTGAATCACAACTGAGGGCCCTGCAAGATAAAACTTAGAAAGAATTCATGAGGAAACAAAAAACAAGATGGGGAACAGATAAACAAGCAAACACGAGAAAACGAAGGGGAAATAAAACTTCTGGCATCTTCAGCTACAACAAACCTTAACCCACCCAATTCCTAAACAGATTAATTTAGAGCTTCACAATGAAACTGGATTACCTCAGATCCTATTACCAGATACATTAAGTCCAGCTTTCGACAACAACAAAAACGAATATGAGGTATGCTAACAGTCAAGAGTAAACACAAAATGCTTTATGTCCGAAGACATAAAACATTCATGAAAACCAGATCATATATGACAGCGTTTTGGGGATTATCAGATAGTGAATTTAAAATAAATACGATTAACATATTAAGGGCATGAATTGGAAAAATAGACAATATGTAAGAACAGATGGGTGATAGAAGCAGAAGATGGAAACTCTAAGAAAGATTCATAAAGGAAATATTGGAGATAAAAAAATACTGTGAAGAAATGAATAATGTTTTTTATGTGCTCATCAATAGATTGTACAGAGCTGAGGAAAAATATGAGTAATCTTGAAGATTTGTTGATAGTAATACAAATAGGTATATCATATTAAAACTGCAGAAAACAAAGAGCAAAGGGAAATCTTGAAAGAAACCAGGTCAGAAGGGGGAAAATAAGACACATTATCTGTAGATTAGCAAGGATAAGAAGTATATCAAAATTCTCATCAGAAACTATGTAAGCAAGAAAAGACTGGAGTGAAATATTTAGTATCAATATTTAGTATTGAAAGAAAACTCCCACCAACTTAGAATTCTATATACAGAAAAAATATCCTTCAAAAAAAAAGGAGGAATAAAAAATTTCCCAGAAAAAAATTGAGGGAAATTCTTGTCAGTAGACCTGCCTGTTAAAAGAAACACTTCAAAGAGAAATAACAGGAAATGGTGTAAGTTAATAACTTGGGTCCATAAAGAAGAACATCAAAGAATAAATAGAGGCAAAATAGGATACTTTATTTTATTACTCAGTTGACCTAAAATCTGTTTTTTCAAAGTAATAATAACAATATATCGGGTGATTATAGGTTATGGATAAGTGAAATGAATGTCAGTGATGTTAAAGAAATGGGAGGAGAGAATTAGAAACACTTCCTTATAAGGTATCTGCACTACCTTGGAAACAGAATAGTGTTGTGGAAAGTGAACTTAGATATGTTCTAAATATATATTTGCAAATTCAAAGGCAACCACTATAATTTTTTTTATTTCTTTTCAGCATAACAGTATTCATTGTTTTTGCACCACACCCAGTGTTCCATGCAATACGTGCCCTCCTTAATACCCACCACTATAATTTTTAATAAGATATATATTTTAAGAAAGGAGATAAAATGAAATCATATAAAATGCCCAAAAAACCAGAGAATTCAGAAAAAGAAAGAGCTTCAAAAATTTAGTGAATAAAAAAGAAAGAGCTTCAAAAACACAGTAAATGCAAAAACAGTTATAAACAGGATAGATATCAGGCTAAATATAGAAATAGTCACTTTAAATGCATATGAACTAGGGGTGCCTGGGTGTCTCATTCGATTAAGTATGTCTGTGAACTATTGTACTAATTAAAACACAGATATTGTGAGAGTGAATAAAAAAGAAAAAGACCTCACCGGACTTGTCTACAAGAAATCAACTTTAAATATAAAGCATGGATAGATTCAAAGTAAAAAGATGGAGAAAGACATGATGATAACGTCAAGCAAAAGAAAGCTGAGTAGCTTTTTAAGTTCAGACAAAGCAGACTTTAGAACAAGACAGAATGGGAAAGATAAAGAGAGGCATTGCATAATGGTAAAGGGATCAATTCTCCCAAAAGACATAACAATCCTTAACATGTAAGCACTTAAAATAGAGCGTCAAAGTACTTGAAACAAAAACTGATAGAACTATAAGAAAAATAGACAAATCCATTATTATAGCTGGAGACATCAACACCCCTCTATTAGTAATTGACAGAATCACTAGGTAGAAAATCAGCAAGCATATAGTTGAAATGAACAGCATCATCATTTAACCAGATTTAATTGACATTTATATAATATTTTATCAAACAACAGAAGAATACATTTTCTCTTCAGATTCACATAGAATATTCACCAAGACAGACCACATTCTGGGCCATAAAATATGCCTTAATCAAATCTCAGACTAAAAATCATACAAAGTATGTTTTGAATCCACAATAAAATCAACTAAAAATCAATGACAAAAGGATAACTGGAAAATTCTGAAACATCTGGAGATTTAACAAAATGTAACTAAATAAGATATGAGTCAAGGAAGAAGCTGGAGAGAATTTCCATCTTAAAAAACTAAGGAACCTGAGCAATATAAACCTAAATCAAGTAGAAGAATAGAATCATAAAAACAGGAAAACAAAAAGTAAGGAAAAGTCAAAATAAGTAAAGGTTAATACTTTGAAAAGATCAATAACATTGCTAAATCTCTAGCACAATAACTAAGGAAAAAGAAAAGACACAAATTACTCATATCAGAAAAGAAGAGATGGTCAATACTGATTCCATGGACATTGACCCAAGTGAATTTAGTTAACTAACCTTTGACAAAGGAGAAGAGATAATTAAATGGAGAATAGATAGTCTTTTCAAAAAATGCTGCTGGAACAATTGGATATCCATATGCAAAACAAAATGTAGACAAAGACCTTATATCTTCTACAAAAATTAACTTAAATGGATCACAGACCTAACTACAAAAATGCACAATTATAAAAGTTCTCTCTCGAATGTAACAGAAAATGTAGATGACCTTGGCTTTGGAGATCTATCTTTAGATACAACATAAAAAGTGCAGTCTGTGAATGAAAAAATAAAAAAATCAAACTATATTAAAATTAAAATCTTCTGCTCTGTGAAAGGCTCTATTAAGAGAATAAGATAAGCCACGAACTTGGAGAAAATATTTCCAAAATTCATATCTGATAAAGATCTGATATCTGAGATATACAAGACCACTTAAAACTCAGGACTTAGAATATCATATTAAAAATAGGCAAAAGACCTGAACAGATACCTCACCAAAGAAGCTGAATTATGAATGAGTTGAATTATGTTCCCTAAAATTTGTATGTTGAAGCTCTAAGAACCAGTACCTCAGAATGTAACCTAATTTAGAGATGAGGTCTTTAAAGAGGTAATTAAGTTAAAGTTTTTAGGTTGGGCCCTAGACAAATTGACTGGTTTCCTCATAAAGAAAGGAGATTTGGGTATAACATGCACATGCACAGAGAAAAGACTATGAGGATATAATGAGAAGGTGGCCTGTAAGCCAAGGAAAGTGGTCTCAGAGGAAATCAAACCTGCCAACACATTGATTTCAGACTTGTAGCCTCTAGAACTGTGAGAAAATAAATTTCTGTTGCTAAAGTCCACCAGTCTGTGGTATTTTGTTACAGCAGCTCTGGCAAAGTAATACAATATAGAGATGGCAAGTAAACATGTGAAAAAATGCTCAACGTTGTATGTCATTAGGGAATTGCCAATTAAAACATTAGAAGATAGGTCAAAATTAAGGGATACCACTGTAAAATCATTAGAATGGTAAAACCCAAAACATTGATAATATCTATCCTTGGCAAGGATGCTGAAAAACAAGAACTGTCATGGCTAATGGGAATGTAATGTGGTAAAACCACTCAGGAGGAAGTTTCTCACAAATCAAGACAATCAAATATGATACAGCAGTCACGCTCCTAAGTACCTACTCAATTGAGTGGAAAACTTACGTCCACATAAAAACGTTCATACAAATTTTTATAGCAGCTTTACTCATGATTGCCCCAAACTGGAAGCAACCAAAATATTTATTTTTCAAATTAACTTTTATTTATTTTCCAGCTTTATTGAGATATAATTGACATATAACATTTTGTAAGTTTAGGGTGTAGAATGTGTTGATTTAGTACATTTGCATATTGAAAAATGACTGCCACCATATGATTACCTAACACCTTCACCATGTCACTTAGTTACCATTTATTTTTGTGGTGAGAACATTTAAGAACTACTCTCAACAAATTTCAAGCATATAATATAGTTTTTTTTTTTTTTTTTTAAGCAGGCTCTCCGCGGAGCAGAGAGCCCGATGTGGGGCTCGATCCCAGGACCCTGGGATCATGACCCAAGCCGAAAGCAGAGGCTTTAACCCACTGAGCCACCCAGGAGCCCCAAGCATATAATATAGTATTATTATATAATATAGTATTATTAACTATCGTCACTATTAGACCATACAATAGATCTTCAGAACTAATTCATTTTATAACTAGAAGTTTGTATTTTCTGACTAACACCTTCCCATCACTCCACCCCTTTTCCCAGACACACACACACACATACACACACACACACACACACACACACGCATGCACACAGAGTTCCTGGTAACCACCACACTATACTCCCTGTAAGTTTTTTTTTTTTTTAAGATTCCACATATAAGTGACATTTTGCAGCATTTGTCTTTTTCTGCATGACTTATTTCACTTAGCATAATGCCTTCAAGCTTCATCCATGTTGCCATGAATGGCAGGATTTTTTATTTCTCTTTTCTGAATAATGTCCCATTGTGTAGAAATGTCTTTTAATAGCTGAATGGATAAACAAACTGTAGTATATTCATACAATGAAATATTATTCAGTTCTAAGAAGAAACATGCTATCAAGCCACAAAAAGACATGGAGGAATCTTAAATGCATATTGCTAATGAAAAGCATATTGCGAATTGCCAGATTGGGAGAGGAGTGGGAATTAGATTAATTAATTAGGTGAAATAGAGATGATTTTTGGTGTTGTGAAACTATTTTGCATGGTTCTGTAATGTTGGATACTTGACATTATGCATTTGTCAAAATCTATAAAACTTTATAGCACAAAGAGTGAATCTTATGGAAACTATAGACTTTAGTTAATAGTAATACATTTTTGGTTCATTAACTGTAACAAATATACTATGCTAATCCAAGACATTAAGATAAGGAGAAACTTTGTTCATGACTGAGGGCATATTGAGAACATTCTATATAATTTGTTCAATTTCTCTATAGCTAAAGCTGCCCCCCAAATGAAAATTGGTGTGTGTGTGTGTGTGTGTGTGTGTGTGTGTGTGTGTGTGTATACATATGTATATATACACACACACATATTAAGGTTGGTGGTATGCATTCTATGGGTTTCAGGAAACACAGAATGACATGAATCTACCATTATAGTATATAGAATAATTTTGCAGCCTTAGAACCCATTTAGCTTAAAACTCCACCTATTCATTGTTCTCTCCCCTAAAGCCCCTGGAAAACAGTGATCTTTTTTATTGTCTACAGATATGTCTTCTTTTTCAGAAGGTCATATGGTAGAAGTCATAACATTTGTAGCTTTTTCAGATTGGCCTATTTCACTTAGTAATATCATTTAAGCTCCCCCTCACGTCTTTTTGTGGTTTCATAGCTAATTTCTTTTTAGCCCTGAATAATATTTTACTGTTTTAGACGTATCACAGTTTATTTACCTTTCCATCTACAAAAGGACATATTGCTTCAAAGTTTTAGCAATTATGAATGAAGTTGTTCTAAACATTTATGTGCTGTTTTTTGTGTGAACATAAGGTTCCAACTCATTTGGGTAAATACCAAGGAGTATGGTTGTTGGACCATATGAGAAGAGTATGTTTGGTTTTGAAAGAAGCGGCCAAAATTTCTTCCAAAGTAGTTATACCATTCTGCATTCTCACCAGTGATGAATGAGAGTTCCTGTGCTCCACATCTTTGCCAGCATTTGGTGTTGTCAATGTTCTGGATTTTATCCATTTTAATGGGGGTGTAGTTGTATCTTGTTTTAATTTGAAATTCCATACTGACATATGATGTTGAGCATTTTTTCACATACTCATTTGCCATATGTATATCTTCTTTGGTGTCTGTTCAGAAATTTTGCCCATTTTTTAATCAGGTTGTTCATTTTCTTATTATTGAGTTTTAAATTTGGAATAACAGTCCTTTATCAGATACGTGTTTTGCAAATATTTTCTCACAGTCCATGGATAGTCTTCCCATTCTCTTGTCAGTGTCTTTCACAGAGCAGAAGTTTTTAATTTTAATTAAGGCCAACTTTTGAATTCTTTCTTTTTTCATGGGTTATACATATGGTGTTATGTCTAAAAAGTTATCACCAAAGCAAAGGTCATCTAGATTTTCTCCTCCATTATCTTTCAGCAGTTTTAGAGTTTTCCATTATTTTTTTAAGGATTTTATATATTTATTGGAAAGAGAGAGAGATGGAGATAGTGAGAGAGAGCAGTAGCAGGGAGGAGAGGGAGAAGCTGTCTCCTTGCTGAGCAGGGAGCCTGACATGGGGCTCAATCCCAGAACCCTGGGATCATGACCTGAGCCAAAGACAAATGCTTAACACACTGAGCTACCCAGGTGCCCCTTCCATTATGTTTAGATATGCCTTCCATTTTGAAATGATTTTTGTGGAGGATCAATGTTCAGCAAGGGTATGTGTGAGAGAGTCATTCACGTGCCTGAGATCCTAGGAGGACATACTTCAAAAGTTTCAGAGAAAAGAGGGACACAATCTCATGGCAGGAATCTGCCTAAGATGAGAAGCAATCCACACTTGAATTCTAATCCAACAAGGAGGAGAAAATAGAAAGGAACCTAAGGAAATAAATCTTCGGTACTCTACAGTGAACTAAGTGTATTATTATTATTATTATTATTATTTTAAACAAGAAAGTTTCCTGAACAAGTAACTACCAGAGTGTATGGACCTCACAACTAAGCCTTTTGTAAAATATTTCCAAGTTTTCTGTTGATGGAGTTGAGAGCAAGGGTGCTGGAAGCTGGACTGAAGGACATATGTTAACCACTAGTCAGTGATGATTCCTCAGTGTCCTGGTTACTGGATTGGGATCTGCTTCAGGAGGGCCCATTAGAGGGTTTTAGAGCTTGATTGTTGGCCTTTATATTTTTAGAATAATTTAGAAACGCCTACATTAAGTGCCTCAAATTTGTGAATGATATGATGGAAAGAAGCTTCTGCTTCAGGAGATCAGATTATGGGCTGTCAAGTCTGGGACAGAGATAAGCATGAGTGAACCAAAGGAAATGATGGAGGAAGAAATGACTCTGCCTTAGCAGGGATTTGGTTTTGGAGGGGGTGGGGGGGTGAGCCTGGTAGTGGGTATTATGGAGGGCACGTATTGCATGGAGCACTGGGTGTGGTGCATAAACAATGAATTTTGGAACACTGAAACAAAATAAAATTAAATTAAATTAAAAAAATAAAAAAAATAAAAAACAAATGACGGTCACATTTGAAAACAAACAAAAAAAAATTGAGGTGTTTAAGAACCAATTTTCAGGAACAGTCAGATGCTGTGGATAAAAGGCCCCCAAAAGCTGCTTTATTGGTGAGCTCCCCACATGCAGGGCTTGGCCTCAACTTTGTCAGGACCAACTGTATAGAGAATGTACCGTCAAGAGCTAGAGTCATCCAGTTATACACATAAAGCTTTCCAGAAGTGAATGCAAAATGTTCAATATCTATTTCCCTATTTTAGATAAGGATTTTAATGCAAGGGCGGTGGATGCTTTGTTTCTTCTTGTCAGTGCTTCCAAACTGCCTTCGTACCTCAGTGGGAAAACTAAAAAATCTACCGGTGTTCCCACCTAAACCCTTGAGAGGTCTGTCTGAGTTCTTGAGTTCTGTGTAAACAGACTTCATTTGTCTGAGAGCATGGTTTATAATCCATTTCCTCAATCCCTGGCTCTGTCTCCTGGCTAACACTCTTTAATGTGATGTTTCAGAAGTTGAGTTGTATTAGCCCTGAGATTTGGGCAGGGCTCTTTTAAGTCCCTCTTTCTTTCCCAATTCTCTTTCTTAACTATATTTCAGAGGACTAAGTCTCCCTATCCATGTAAGAAGTGATTTAGACAATGCCCGATTCTTGGCAAGCACCTGGGAAGCCACATTGTAGAGAGGATTCAGGTAGTAGATGGCAGATACAGTAAGGGGCCTGTAAGTCTTGCAACTCAGTGAGTCTGGATCTCTGTTAACAAGCTATCTGAAAAGAGAAAGCCTTAGACCTACTACCAATTTTCAAGGAATACAGACATTAGACATAGATGAATAATTACATGACCTATAAAGAAGCCATTTCTCTAATCTAGAATTGGGTCAGGGGATATAATCCAGAGAGCAGGTTTCACCCACAGAGGAAAAGAGTTGGAGGACTCATATGATAAAAGAAAGATAAAAATCAGAAGCAAATATATACACTTATTTGGGTCCTGATTCAAAAGAAATCAACTGTGAAGTGACATCTTTGAGACAAATGGGAATTTAAATATGGACTCGGGATTTTAGGTGAAGGTAAGGATTTACTGTTAATTCTGTTATGTGTGATTATGTCATGGTGGTAATAATAAAAAAAATGTTATCAGTTAGAGACATATATTAAGTGTTTATGGTGTTGATGTAAGAAGATGTTAGGGTTCCAAGCCCATGGTCAAGAAAGAATTCCTGAGATGCCTTTGATGCAAAAAGGTGGATCTATTAGACCATGAGGACCAGCCCCGTAGGTAGAAAGAGCTGCACCAGGGTCATGAGGAGTGGCCAATTATATGCTTTCAAGTTGGGAAGGGGTTAGGCATAGTATGAGCCTCCCAGGTATTTTGGAAACAAAGTTTCCAGGATCTTGAGGGGCCTAGCTATTGTTAGAAAAGGTCATTTATTATTGTTTAATAAAACTCAGTCATGAGACCCTTCAGATGTACATTAGTGGGTCATATGCTTGGGGGATGATTGCCAACAAATATCTGGGGTGGTGGGGGTATAGATAAAGGAAATTTCTAAAGAAATTTTTATATGTTAAAGCAGACTTACAGGGTTCTGGGGGTTGGGCTAAGATTGCCTTTTGCCCTTAGCAAAGTATTAATATCAACATTGAGGCAGCTAAGTTCCTAGAGGAATGTCACTCTGCTTGTTTCAAGGACTTGTCAATGGGTTGTAGTAATTTTTCTTCTGCCTTTGTTTCCCATATCAGTGTGATATGACATATCTTTAAAATTCTCTAACAAGCAATGTAGCACAAAATCAAGCAAACAAAAATGAGGGTAGGTGTGGTTAATGAAATAAGATTAACAAAACACTGATAATTGTTGAAGCAGTAACATAGATATATGAGAAATTCCTTATACTGTTCTGTGCTTTTGCTTATTTGAAATGTTTATAGTAAAATTCTAAAAATCTGCCTAGAAAGAGAAAGAAAAGGATTGTCACTGTATTCTGTTCTATTAACAGACTTCTACGTCTTCAAGTAATATTTAAATCCTGCTTGTATTTCTTATCTGTGGCATTGAATTCCTACACAATTTCATACTAAAATCAGGCCTGAGAGAACAAGTGAAGAAACCAATAAGGACTGACAGTTTGGAAAAGCCTTTGATAGAAAGAGCCAAGAACTAGTATCTCCTCTGAGAATGGAAATGTTCTCTTTCTTTCCAAAGGCACAGAATTGGGTGAGGCTATTAATACACTACTGGGTTAAATTTAATTCACAGAGAAATAGGACATTCTAGAATATCCTCAAATAAAGACTGAAGGTCTTAATTGCAATAGCAACTAACAGCAAATCATAAGAAGTATATAGCCAAGAGGAAATAACAAACAGTTAAATGACTAGGAAAACACATTTGCTTAAATGGCAATGCAATTTGGAGTTGTGTCTTAAGTATTGTACTGTGAAATTTCAATTAGGAGCTAAGTGCTGTGAAATGGGCTGTGCTTAAGGACTTTGGCCAGCCATTAGGAATGCATTGCGATTTTCCAAGTATGATACAGACAGACAGAAATCAGAATGAAATTGGTGTTTTCTTTGGAGTCTAATGTTTTCGTGCCTCTTGAAGGTGTGTGTTTTCCATCATGGGGGATGGGATTGGTGTCCCTATTTGTAAATGCAATGTGCAAAATGTACAAGATGTGTAAAGTGTCAGTCAGGGAGTAAAACACAAAGTAAGACAATTCCTAGAGACTTGGTGCACTTGAGTTCCTTTAATGGAAAGAAAAGAAAGAGACTTCATTATGGTCCTTTAAGGCAGGCTTGTCATTTGAAACACAATCCCTGGAAGTGCACAGTTAAAGCATGTGGGTAAAGCCCGTTGTTTTACTATAGACTGCAGCAGTCCTAAGAGCAGCCGTTCTGGAACTGATTGTGATAAGATGTAGCACCATTAAATGTGTCTTTGGCTCTGTCTCTCCTGGAGTACTGGAGGGGAGAGAATGGTGTTGTTTCAAAAATGTTCTTAGAGTTGGTGAATTTAGTCAAGATTATGGATCCATCTCTCTATTTTGGGATTCCAGATATGATTTTAGGACAGTACCTAACTTTGCCAGCTAATGTGGAGAACATCTTCGTCCTCTTCTAGAAAAATCAGGGAAGGATTGTCAAATACTGCCAAGACAATCTTCCATCAATATGCTTGAGCCCAGCATAAGTTTGCCCTCAGGATCCATGCAGACAACAAATGCAGCTGGTATCTTTTGCCAGGCATTAGAGAGTGTTGGTAAAATAAAGATTAACATATTTCCAATCTCATAAGGAAAGAACACCATGTTGAAGGAAATGTGGGATTTGGATTCCATCATTTAAGCTCATATCCAATTTTGAGGCTCAAGAGCTGTACGACCTTATGCTGACTTAATCGTGTCTTGGTAGCTTGGACCACAGATTAGGTGGCTTAAGCAGACATTTATTTCCCACAGTTATGGAGTCCAGAAATTCCAAGATCAAGGTGCTAGGTGATTACATTCCTAGTAAAGTTTCTCTTGCTGTATGTATCCTCATGTCGTGGAAAGAGAAAGGGCTCTGGTCTCTTCCTCTGCTTATAAGGACTCAAATCTCATCATGAGGATTCCATTCGCATGACCTTATTACTTCCCAAAGGCTCTACCTCCAAATATTATCATATTGAGGGTTCGGGTTTCAACATATGGATTCTGAGTGGACATGGACTTTTAGTCCCTATCAGTCACTCTTAGCTTCAATTTTGTAATTGAAGAAATATGAACTACTTTATCACACTTGATGGAAATCAAATTCAGCAATAAATATTAGGTTCTTTCTAAGGGAATACTTAATAATAAAACAGATATTATTTAATCAGGGAACTACAATACCATGTACTACATGATCATGACTTAAATAGGTGCAATGAGAATGAAGATAGTAGCAATTTTCTGCTTCAGTTGGGACTGAGGCATGGACAGAGTGAGGCAGTGTGTGGCAGCTCCATGGGAGTTAATCTGGGGAAGCCAGCTCTCTCATCATGACTGTCAGTAAGTCACTCAGAGAGTGACTTAACTTCCTGGATCTGCAGCTTCCTCATCCGTAAGTCCTCATAAAATATCAATTAAGATTTTAAAAAAATCTTTAATTAATATTTAATAGGAGTATATTAACATGAGTCATGTTTCAAAAATATGAAAAAAGTGGTCTGGGAGTCTCCCCTCAGCTGTTCCAGTTTTCTTAGGTCCCATTTACCCACTCCACTAATTGCTGTTTTTTCAGAGATGTTTGCTTTATTTTGCTTTCCTTGCTTATGTTTATTTTGGTATTTCTTTATTCTTTTTTTCTCTCTAATTTAAACAAAATGGTTGGATAGAGCTTACAACTTGCTTTTTTCCCTTAATACACTTTGTGAGAATATTTTAAATTGTTGAAAGCTGGTCTCAGAAACCATTCTTAGAGATTAAATTATGAAGTTATTTAAAAGTCCTGGTCATAAGCTGGTTTCAGGTCACAGAACCCCAGGATGAATCCCATTGTGGCGCTCTTCACCTTGGACACTTGCAGTCCCCACCTGTTTGCTGTGGGATATCACCCACATGTCACAGATGGTTCTCTGATGCCCACTGCCTGTCCCTCACCCCTCCTCAGTGCTCCATCCCAGGGGACTGTCACTTATTCACAGTATGGCACAGGAGTGTCATGCCTGGTCATTCCTCACGTCAGCCCCACATTTTGAAGAACACAGCTACATGTGCATGGCATGTACCATGTTGCGGGCTTCTAGCCAGACTATTATAAAACAGCTGCCTCCCAGAGTGATCCAAAACAGATCACCACAACAGTGTGCTGTTGTTTTCTTAGGTCTGCCCAAAATGAATTGCCCATAGTTCTCAGTATTGATCTTTAAGGCAACACAGTCAGAGGTAGTGAGTATGAGTGGTCATGATTGCATTTGTGAGGCTCATGAAGGCAGTTCTTCCCTGTCTTGACTCTGAGAAGGTGATAACAGTGGGAATCAAACCCATCTTCCAAAGGTCCCCTTGGGGTCAGGTGACATGCTTTCAGAAAACAAGCTCCTAAACTCCTCTGAGGGATGGTCTGCAGAGACAGACCTCAAAGTCCTTTTGGTTCTTTGGGGGTCTTAGGACCCTCAGGAGGCTCAAACAATATAAGGTGTGTGATGATGGCAAAATAATACACAAATCAGGGACACCTGGGTGGCTCAGTTGGTTAAGCAGCTGCCTTCGGCTCAGGTCATGATCCCAGTGTCCTGGGATCGAGTCCCACATCGGGCTCCTTGCTTGGCAGGGAGCCTGCTTCTCCCTCTGCCTCTGCCTGCCACTCTGTCTGCTTGTGCTCGCTCGCTCTCTCTCTCTGACAAATAAATAAATTAAAAAAAATTTAAAAACAATAATACACAAATCAGTCAACATCCCCCTATAATAAATACGACATCATATTGAAATATGACTAAAGAGATGTAGTAATGTTTAGCTTGCCCTGAATATTGTGTGGTCTTGTGAAAGAATCTTCTACTCTTCTGTAGCCACTAAGTTAGGGAGACCTTCAATATGGCCTGAGATTGGCCTTAGCTTTCACCTCTCTGAGTCACTGCATTTGCTTCTTAGTTATCTATAGGAAAACTTCTGTAGTATATAAACCATTTAAAACTACATCATTTATCCAAACTCGTCTCCAGACTTGGACCACTCTTTCTGCAGGAGCATCATGAGAAATGACACAATGTTGAATTAATCTTGTGTCCACTTTTGGGCCTAACAAGACTATACATGCTGGATACTCAGTAAGTGCTTTTTGAATGAATTAATGAGTGAAGGAATGAATGAAAGAATGAACAAATAAATGCCTATACCCTTTTGACCCTGCCAGTCACCAAGGAAGAAGAAGGCTGGAGGGAAGGGGAAGGCAGTCCCTGTCTGATTTGGACAGTCCCCCAAGATCTTCTCCCATTTACTGCCTCCAGTGATTCTACCTCTTGAGGACCCGGCTTAGGTTTAAATATGCAGTGTGAGGGGCACAGGTTAAAAGGACCTTCTTTTTATACCTATCAAAAATGAGGAAACGATGCTTTATTTTTCCACAATTTGGTTTTATAAAACAGACAACATTCCTTATTGAAGATGGTGGGTGGTGTTTATAATGTTCTGGGAGATCAATTTGTTTTCACAAAGTGGAAGTCAGACAAAAGAAAGGAGAATCTAACTGCAAGCAAATGCTAAAGATCACACAAGGCATGCTGTAATCTTTGATACAAATAAATAGTCACACAGACCATAAACACATCCCTAGCCTTGAAAATCCATTAGGGAAACATTGCCTATGGCAACCAGAAGACCTTGCTCCTTATTAACTGGACCTTTTATGACGTGTTTCTATGGCAATGAAGCCATCTAAACACACCGTCGTTCCCAGGAGGAGCTGCTGAACGAAAGCTGTGAGGAGATTATTGGAGGAAAACAAAAGTTCCTTCCTTCTCTTCTCTCAAATCTCAATTTACTCAGGGTGGAGATGGGAATAAGTGGAAGTGAAAACATACCTTGAATTTCAAATCATAGTCTACTGTGATTTTTGTTCATCTTTTAATTTGAAGTTCTGTCTTTATAATTTCAGTCATCACAATTTCATGACAGTTTTCTAAGGGAAACAATGGCTGCTTAGGAAAACAAATTTAGGTCTTACTCGTGGCTATAGGAGAAGGTTCTAAGCAAGGGGGACTGTGCAGGTTCATTCCGTCTGCTCAACCCAGAGCAGGTGTGCCACATTATTGCTGAAATCTGCCAAAAGCATTCTGTTTTTACATCCTGAGGGAAGGATAAAGCCCTAGCTTAATATTACAGATGTGCTTAAATTGGAACCAAATTTTAAAGCTACATGCTTGTCTGATCAATAAGAATTATTTTCTGCTTCAGAAATGACGATTGGGCACCTGGGTGGCTTAGTCTGTTAAGTGCTTGCCTTCAGCTCAGGTCATGATCCCAGTGTCCCAGGGTCCTGGGATTGAATCCTGCATCAGTCTCCCTGCTCAGTGGGGAGTCTGCTTCTTCCTCAGCACTTCCCCCCTGTTCATGCTCTTTCTCTCTCTCTCACAAAATTAAACAAATACTTTTTTTTAAGAAAAATAAGAAAAAGAAAAAGAAGTAATGGCAATCATCAGGAATGTTGGTTGCCAAGCAGTGTCTTTGATGTTTACTCATATTGTGCCTCACTTACTTCTTACAAAAACCTGGAGATACCCATAAGGTAAATGTAAGGTGATATCTGATAAACAGAGGTGGCATTAAGCTTAGGGAACTTGGTAGAAGTCACTTGGAAAGACTCTTTTTCCTTTCCCAAAGCTGATGCTTAGGGATCAAGAGACATCCCACATTCCTCATCATCACATTTTGAAATACCCTCTCACACATGTAAAGAAAGAATGTGTGGCATGGAAAATGTGTTCAAGGGCCTTAAAACTCAAGGGGACTTCTTCTGCCAACCAAAAGGTGGCTTTGGTAATCCCCAGGTAGGAGGAATGTTACTTTGTTGGCGTGTCACAGAGGCAGTGGCATAGTTAAAAAAAAAAAAACGTTTATTCATTCGTATTCATTCGACAGAGAGAAAGAGAGAGAGCAAGCATGAACAGGGGGAAGGGCAAAGGAAGAGGGAGAAGCAGGCTCCCCACTGAGCAGAGATCCTGATACAGGGTTTGATCCCACGACCCTGGGATTGTAACCTGAACAAAGGCAGACACTTAACCAACTGAGCCACCCAGGTACTCCGAGGCAGTGGTATAATTAAAGTCTGTCTTGTACCTTGATACTTGGGCTATCAGGATAAGAAGGATCACCTGTGGCAATAAAATATAGTTGCACAGCCACAGTGCTAGTCTGCCAAAGGAGATATTGTTGGTCCCAAGGTCAAGTGTCTTCTTCCAGCTTTTGAGATTCTTAGAGATTAATGGAAAGTCAAAGACACAGGGTTGACTTGGAAACATGGACTCAGGAAGCCATCAATCATTTCAGTTCTCCTTTGCTTGGACCTTAGAATCCCATGATCTGGGAACATCTGGGTCACTGGGCAGGGATATATGGGCTGTGGAGCCACTTAATTCAGAGCAAAGCGAAGAGTGGATGGTCCCTGGGGAAATTATGCTTCCAGAATCTCTATCACTGAAGAACAGTGAGCTTCACCCACTTAGCCACTAAACTCCTACCATTTGTTTCATTTGGATATATTTTGTCTTGCCAACCAGACTGAAAGGTCAGCCACCAGAACCCCTCTTTGCACCCCTTGCTGCCAAGGCCTGGCCCAAGCTGAGAATGCTTTGGCTCTTTACCTATTTTGGTTGCTTGAGAGTGAAAATTTGCACAATGGACTTTTCACACATCTTTGAAATGTTCCAGTAAGAAATGTGCTCCTTCTACTCAGTAAAGTGCAGTACTTGAGGGCCTGGATTAGACATGGCCCCATTTGTAAAAAGAAAGAGACATTTATGTTGCAACTATAGAAATAATAACATTTGGAAGGTAGAAGTATCTTTTGAAATCATTTGGTCAAACTTTGTAATTTTGCAGATCAAATCATAAAACCAGAAAGCTTAATGTACTTGTCCATAGTTGCACAGCTAGTCCATGGTATATGAGTATATTACAAACAGTGTGTTGTTCCTAATTGTAATGGACATGACAGCAAGGCCATGTGACGGCTTCTGCTGATATCCTTCTGAAGTGGCCGCATGAGCCAATCTGCTGGCTAGTCCTGCATCCATGTCCAAGGACCCTTAAGTAGCATAAATTCCATTGGGTTTTCAAGTGTGTTTCAGATCTTTTTATAAGGTCTGTAAGTGTGAGTAGTTTAAAGGATATACAGTTAATTCTCATTATTTGAGGCAGATGCATTCTATAAAATAACTGTGAACACTAAATGAGCAACCACTAAACATTATGGCTCCCAGAGGGAAATACAGATTCCTCCAAACCTCTGGCCACAACATTTTATCAATTGTTCATTGCATAACCCTGTTTTATGTGTGTTTCTATTTAAAGACACCTTATTTAACGTGTATTGTTGATTCATTGACGTTAAACTCATGGCTAACAGCGGCATAATTCATGCCTGAATAAAGCTTATCTGACACGTATTTTCTTTATATGGCACATCACAGACTTTTTGCACTTAGGCACTAGACAGCACTTTAGCACTACATGTTCTAAACAGTGAACTCACCAGCAAAAAGCACAAAAATGTGAAAAGCATGGCACTTAAGTACACTACAAAAAGGACACTTGTTTTTGTATGAGAACTGAAACAAGAAGGCAGAGTATTACCTTGTTCTATGTCAACTAGGAAGGTGTGGATTGGGTGACTCAAACTTTCTGCTGCTCTGCACATGTTTGCAAATGACTAGGAATTGAATTTTGAATGACAAATATATTGGTAAGTGAATTTTTAAATATGGAATTTGTGAATAATGAGGATCAGTTGTATATGCATAATGTTTATTGGTACAGTAGGACTTTTTATTTATTTTAAAGATTTTCTTTTATTTATTGAAAGATGGAGAGAGAGCATGCATGCAAGCAAGGGTTTGGGGGCAGCCTCCCCCCTGAGCTCAGAGTTCAACTCAGGCCTACCTCAGGGCCCTGGGATCATGACCGGAGCCAAAACTAAGATTCAGACACCCAATCGTCTGAGCCACCCAGGCACCCCATTAAGACTTTTTATTTAATAAAACTTTGTAGGGGTGCCTGGGTGGCTGAGTGGGTTAAATCCTCTGCCTTCGGCTCAGGTCATGATCCAGGGTCCTGGGATCCAGCCCCGCATCGGGCTCTCTGCTCAGCAGGGAGCCTGCTTCCCCACCCTCACCCACCCCCTGCCTGCCTCTCTACCTGCTTGTGATCTCTGTCAAATAAATAAATAAAATCTTTAAAAAAACCTTTGTAATAATAAAAAAACCCATCTTGATTGACTCTTGTTAATTTGTGAAGTAGAGCTGGAATATGTTAATCAATTAAAATTAAATAACAATAGATTCCAAGATAAACTTGGTGTTCAGTTTGTGCCCAGTGTTTTGTCCATGCAGAGGGAATAGTACACATGTCTGTTCTTAAGGAGTTTACACTCTCTTTGGGGAAACACATGCTGGGCACCATGACTAATGCTAGCACAGGAGAAAGCCAATTATGTGTCAGTGGTAGAATTATGTGTAAATCTGGGGAAAATCACTCATGAGCTGATTCTTGAAAGACATAGGCACACCGGAGGTAGGACAGCAGGTTCCCAGCAGAGATCCACAATGCTAGTAAAGTGTCCAGGTGTGCAGAACCCTCAGAAATGAGACTGGCCTAGAAGGCAGAAGAAGATCAGGAAAGCCTTCCATGGAATTCTAACCTCAGACTGTTACACAGGAAACATGGGAGTTATTACTTAAACAATTTACTTTGGTAGGTGAAGCAACCTATTTTGAATTCCAAACAGGTCCTTGGGATTACTGGTTAAAAGGGATTATAAATAGAAGGGAGTAAAGGAAGACATCCTAAATTAGGAAGATGTTTATTCATTAGTTTGTAGTTCATTTCTTTGCTCCTCATTCACTTGTTCATTTGACAAATATATTTTTTGAGGGTGTTAGTAAAGTTCCAGGTTCTGGGGACTCAGCAACAAAACAGCAGAATGCACTGCCTTTAAGGAGCTTATGTGCTGGGTGTGGGGGGTGGTCGTAAAACAAAGAGGTGCTGACATAGTATCCTTGGGTGGTCCTAACATCTATGGAGAAAGATGGAAGGGCAGTGGGGCCGGGCAGGAATAGTTGCCCAATACCATTGCACTCCGTGGAAGTGATGTTTATTGGCCTTATGGGGACCTTATGGGCACCACTTGCACAGATGAAAAGATGGGTCCCATTGATCTCAAAGTCATCACAAAGGAGAGAACATCTCCTGCAAATTATGACTTTGTGGGAGAAGGTGCAATCTCATCAGGGACCCTTGGTCTGGGTCTACCCTTGATTTGGTGGGAGAGAGTGCAGGAACCAGGAGGGCCAGTGGAGAGGAAGGAGGTAGAATTTGAGAGGTGTTAAGGCATTAGGAGGGACAGGACTGGAATCAATAGAATATGGAGAGCAGGGAACATCTCTTGTTACAAGGTTGGACTACGGGAGCCAGTTGGGGGACTTCTGCTTGGACTTGCTGAGACTGGATTCCTGTGGGTCTTCTGATCAACCAGAAGAGCTTAATGCAAATTTCTGTATGGAGTTCTAAGCCTTTCATTTGACACCTTGGCATCCTGAAAGAACCCGTCAGATAGGAATAGTATGGTTCCCACCTCTCATGGGAGAGCCATGGTACAGGGAGGCCAAAGTGATAACACTGGATTGGAATCTGTGACTTAAGCCCTTTGGAGGCTGGGGTGAGGCACTGATGGAGGAGGGCTTTTGGGAAGACCCCAAAGATGGACAGGAGCCTGATAGGCAACTTAGCTGGCTGGTGGCAGGATCAGGGTTACTGCAGAATGAGGAGGAGAAGGGGGACAGCAGGAATGAGCAGTCATGATCACTCAGCCCTGTCTACTGTCCCACCAGCCCTACTGGGGGTAGCTCCCTTGCACATCCAGCCTAGAGACCAACTGCTTGGGAGATTCCAGGAGCCCCCATGGAGGCTGATGGCTTTGGTCTGCAGAGGGAGGGGCAGAGATTTTTGAAATCTCTCCAGGTGGTTCTAGTGAGAAACCAAGATTGAATGAGAAATCAGGTCCACAGGATTTCCAGACACCAATGCCTGGAGCCTGCTCAGAGCAGGAGATCTGGAGCAGACAGGGAGATGGTGATCTGTGTCCCTGCATGCATTTCTGTGTACCATGTGTGCTATTACAAACAGAAATGCAATTGCTAGATGTTTGATACCATTCCCTAGATTTGATGGTGCCCTGGATTTTGCAAAGAGACTTTCCCTGAGAAAATGGCAAGTTGTGTCTTTTTACAGCACAAAGATGTCACTGGTTTATGATTTAAAGCCCTTTCCTTTGAGGACTCTTGGGCACACACAAGGGGACAGGTCAGCCAGCCCTACTCCACCCATTATCACAGCACCCTCCTCCCCCTATCCTTATCTCCAGCTTCGTGTCTGCTCCATAAATCATGGCGTTATGCAAATAGAAAAATCTGCCTGTGGCTCCGTGAAGAGAAATCACCCACAAATGTAGATTTCCATGGAAACCAAAAGCAAAATGCAACAGGAAGGAAATAAAGGGGAAATTAGACCTGCAGCCTCGCTTTCATCAGCGTCACTGTTTCTCATTACCGCCCCTCCTCCATCTATTTCTTTTACTGTATGTACTTTTAGATAGGAGTGTTTTATTTATTTTTCTTTCCTGGTGGAGTTCTAGAAGTTCAATATTCAGTCTAGAAAAAGATGATTTGGGGCGCCTGGGTGGCTCAGTGGGTTAAAGCCTCTGCTTTCAGCTCAGGTCATGATCCCGGGGTCCTGGGATGGAGCCCCACATCGGGCTCTCTGCTCTGCAGAGAGCCTGCTTCCTCCTCTCTCTCCCTGCCTGCCTCTCTTGCCTACTTGTGATCTCTGTCTGTCAAATAAATAAATAAAATATTTTTTAAAAAAAGATGATTTATTTAGAGCGTTGTAAAAACTGTTATATGGCGAATGGTGGCCATTTTCTCATTATTATTAAAGAAAAGCAGGAAAAAGAACTAGGAATCTTCATCCCAGTAGGAGAGATATAGATAAGCTTTAAAGAACTTGCCAACTGATATGAGTATAAAATACTATATAGGGATTGTAGGGAGGACTGAGAATATTGTTTCTGGGAACTCCTTTAATTGTAAGATAGTGAGCTAGTCTGCTAGGGCTGTGTAAAAAAGTACTAGAGACTGGGGGCTTAAACAACAGAAATTCATGTACTCACAGTTTTGGAGGCTGGATTTCTGAGATCAAGGTGTTGACAAGTTAGTTTCTCTTGAGGTGTCTCACTTGGCTTCCAGACAGCTATTTTCCCCCTGTGTCCTCACATGTGGTCTTTCCTCTGGGCATGTTCATGTTATTCCGAAATCACCATTGTCATCCTTCTTATAAGGACACCTGTCAGTCTGGATTAGGGCCCACCCTTATTTTAGCTTAATCCCCTCTTTAAAGGTCCAACCTCCAAACACTGTCACATTCTGAGGTACTGAGAGTTAGGGCTTCAACATATGAATTTTGAAGGAACATAATTCAACCTATAACAGATTCCATTTGGAGAACATGATTTAGAATCTAGCAGGTGAGAGCTGGAGGAAATCTTTCTTAGAAATCTGGCCTCAAAGCTTGATTTTGCATACAGATCATTGAGGTCCAGGGCAAGTGACTCAGTGCAGCCCACCCATTGGGGAGGGTGATGAGAGGTCTGTAGACACCCTCTCCCAGCCCTGTTAGTCCATATTTTACACTATGTGGAACTCTAGAAGAATGTGCTTACATCATTGTTGCTCTGCCTCTAACACAAGCTACATGTGGCTTCTGGGCAAAAAAGCACCTTTGTGAGTGACTGACCATGCTGCCCTCTCAGAACAAGGATGGAAGGCATGATTCCATGTGGATCGATGGTCCTACACAGGGTACACAAGACGTGCTTCTTCAGATCAGCTTTGGAACATCATCCCCCAATCCTGCTGACTGTGATCTGGTAAAGGTGATTCCTGGGGCCTCCCTGTCTAACCTTACCCTCTAGAAGCTTTAACAAAGGAGATAATAAATGAGAGAATAAGAGCTTCTTCCAGTATGGAACCAGATGCGAAAGCCTGCACTCGTTGAGTCACTGGAAATTGAAATGGTCGCCCTCTAGCACTAGAATGCAAAAGGATCACTGCAAGACTTATTAAAAATTCAGTCCTGTTCAAGAGCTTCTGATGAATTCTGAGTTATGGTTCAGGACTATCTCTAACAAACATCCAGGGTTGAATGTGAATCAGATTATCCTGTGGTCAACCTAGAATAACAATGGTTTAGTCTCCCTATTCAGAATGTGATCCATGGACAAGCAAGTGCAGAATCACCTGGAAGCTGTGAGAAATTCAGAGTCTTAGCCCCACCATAGATTAACTGAATGAGAATCTGAATTTTCATTCAAGTTTGAGAAGCTTTGCTTTAAGCAGCCATATTCATGTGATCTGATGGTCTCCTGTGGTAGTGATGGTGGGATTGTCCAAATCATTAGTTAACAGGATATTTTGAAGATGCCCAAATCCTTCAGAAATTATCATTAGCAACCTTGAGAAAGTTACTACCAAAAACTGTGAAAGATAAGAGATTTTATACTAATTTTAAGCTAGTAAATTAGCCTGCCACCATTTCCTAGATGCTAGCAAGGAAAGGAAGACTCCTGGGTCAGAGACAAGTATAGTAGGCAGCCTGAGATTTGGGTGCACATCTTGTCCAGTGGACAGTGTGGACAGGGAGTTTGTATCATAGTAGAGGAAATCTGAGAGAAACCATAGCCAATGCCATAGAAGGAGACACTATCTTTATTTGCCTGGTCAGGAAAGATATTACATACAGAGAAGCCCAGATATGCTAAGGTTTTTAGTCAACACACAGAGAATTAATTAACAGGACTTAATTCAGGCATATTTTGAGCCTTAAGGAACCTTTGTAAGTAGGCAATGCATATATTTGAATGTTGTAATTTATAACTTGTACATTCTACAACAGAAATCTGTTAGAATCTTTTTACAAAAAGGTAATGGATGGGTCAAAAAGCTATCCAGATTCCTCTGTCAGCTTAATCACAAGATGAATTAGTTAAAACAATATAAATTAAAATATTAATAATAGATGATAATACATTTCTATTTTTAGTACTTTACATTTATCAATGTACTTTCACATTCATTCTCTAATTTCATTCTCAAAACAAAATTGCTTTCTTTTTTCTTTTTTTTATTATGAAGAAGACGCTCAGAGGGATTAAGTAACTGGTTCAAAGTCACAACTAACTCAGTAGAGCCAGATCTCACAGCTAGGGGCTATGACTTTCTAGTAAGGAAATTTTAGCTGACACATTTATTCAGTTAAGGAAAAAAAATGGAACTAGATTTATACTTACAAATAAAAATCAATACCACTAATTCTACCAGGAAAAAGAATAACCAAAAGGTATGGATGAATTAATTTTTCCCCTTCTACAGTCATTTTTGTGACAACTTAGCACTTTCCAGGGACCATTTTTTTTTTCAACATGCAGAATCATTAACAAGATTTAGTTCTTCTCACTACATCTGCTCCTCTGGAATCGGGAATCTTGATGGAAATGAAATCCAAGGGAGTGTTGTTATATTAGAAACTTATTTCTGAATCCATTCAAAGAATGTTTCTGAAATATTATAAAAGAGCCTATTGTGGTATCATGTTAACTACTATAAAGCTCACATATGGGAAACCTTTATCTAATCAACCACACTGCATAACCACAGGCTTAGTAAATCATATTTAGGAGCAGACAGAGATTTTTTAATATCCCATGCAGTATATTTAGGAGAGTGTTAATGCCAAATTTCCTTTTTTCCCCTATCTTTTCTATTTTTAGTCTGCACTTCATTCTGTCATTATTAATGCTGCCTTACTCCCATTCTCATTTATCATCACATAGGGACAGGCATGTCCTATGGTTTTCTACCTAATCAGACATTTTCTTATCTATCTACCTATCTATTGTGCAATGCTTCCTCTTTCCTCCTTCCTTCCCTTCCTACCTCCCTGCCCCCTCCCATTTTCTTATCTGTTATGTGCTCTCTTTTTCCTTCTTACTACTTGACAGACATCACAGTAGGTGATAGTAAAACCGTGCCTGCTTTCTAGGGTCTTCCTTTCATTGAGTGCACACACAGTTTCTTGGCACAGGTACCAGACCATGGCATGTCCATTCTCTAATGTTAAAAGAAATTGGGGAGGGGATACAAATGGTGTTTATTTTCAGAACTTTGTTTTATAGGTCACTAGGTTTGTTTTTACCCTGATGTCTTTTTCTTACTATCTTTTCAACTATGTGTTCAAATAACACAGCCCTTTGGAAAATCCTATAAGCAAAGAATATGGAACCAGTATTTCTGGCTTGAGATTTAGAACTACATCAGTGGCCAGCCCCAGTGAATGTGTCTTTGTTATTCAGTGAAAGAGGAAAGACTGAACAGACAGGCAGGAGTTTGTGCCTAGCACAACTTAGTCACCATATTGGTGGTAGCCAATAGAGGTACCCTTGATAGTTGTACCACTGCCACAAAGCTGTAACCTTTGTGGATAAGGTGAGGAATCCTCTGGTTTTCCACAACAGACAAGTAGGAGAGAGGACATAGGGAGGTCAGCACTGTGTAGATGGTGCTTAGGTCTAACCAGTTTCCTGAGAGGGGATTGACCACTGGTGCATGCTCCAGCGACCAAGCCAGCCAGGTGCCCCTTTTACCTGTAATTCTTAAGATTTATATTTCCGGTGTTCTTTCAAGAGAAGGAGTTGAGATGGCAGAGTAGTAGGGAGACCCTGAGCTTGCTTTGTCCCCAGAACACAGCTCAATCAGCATCATATCCTTTGAACAACTAGGAAACTGATCTGAGGATTAACAGTCTGTACAATTGGAGAGAGAGGGGGGAAAAATAATCGAAGGGAGAGAACATGACAGATACAAGATGTGAATCTGGGAGATGTGAATTGAGGGAGAGAAAAGCCATGGTGCTGTGAAGGGGAAGGACCACTTTTTGCAGAAGGAAGTCAGGAAGAGAGGGAGAGAGCAGGAGAGAGAGTAGCACATAGGGTTTCATAAGATGCCACCACGTGGGGATCCCCTTGGTTACATTGGGAGAGAATGCTCCCCTTCCTGTAGTAATTTGCCTCTCCCAAGGACAAAAATCCTGCTGGGCACCATTGAGCAGCTGTTTAACAGCAGGGAACAGAGTTGTATGTAGAAGGCAGATAATCTGGTTGAAACTTTTTGCTGTGCTTCACCATAGATTCAAGACATAGTACATGCACCCTGCAACTTCTTTTCTGGGACAGAATGGTGCTGAGCACAGTGTGAGTCTCTCCTCCGGGGTAAGGGAGCAGGTTCACACTTAGAGAGGTCTTTTAAGATTTGCAGTTTTGAATTCCAGCCACCGGCCGGAGATAAAACACACAACTGTGGCACTAGGTGAGTACATGATCCAGACACAAAGAAGCTGAGGGTTAGGATCTGATGAAAGCCTGGGATATAGGAAGGGAGACTGTTTGCTTTCCTGTGAGGGCCTCCTGGACATCAATGGCCTGGTTGCCCCTCCTGGGGAGGAGACGGCAGCATGATGCTGTCTTCTAACCCCTCTACACCTACCAGCACAATTGGATTTCAGAGAGAAACACAGTGCCTCCAGCAGAGGCTGGAGTCATTAGCACCAAACCCTACCACCTAGTACCTGGCAGGGACATCTTTACAAGGACAGGTCTCAGAAGACCAACACAGGCCCTCCACATGTATCAAGTCTATTGATCACAGAGTGCTCCATAGCATCAGCTTCAGTGCTGATAGAACTAGGACCAAGCTTTCTTATTTATTTACTTGTCTGTCTGTTTGTTTGTTTATCTATCTATCTATCATCTATCTATCTTCTTTCTTTGGTATTAGGCTTATAGTATTTTATTCATTAGTTTGTTTCCTTTTCTCATTTTTTGGATCAGTCTTTTTTTTTTTTTTCTTTCTTCCTTCCTTCTTTCTTGTTCTTTGGAATCAGGCTTATAGGTTTTTGTTTATCTGTCTGCTTGCTTTTTTGTTCCTTTTCTTTTTCTCTTTTCTTGGATCAGGCATTTTTCTTTTTTTTTAATCAGGCTTATCCTAAATAAATCAAAGTTTATTGATTTATTAAATTTATTGATTTGGTTAAATCAAAGTTTATTGATTTATTAAAATAATCTGGTTAAAGTTCTAAACACTCCTCACTGCAAGCAGGGAGGAACCTATAGAGGACTGACCTGTGGGAAAGAGCAGGAAAAACCCAACAGCAAAGTGCACACAACATGAACACAGAATACCTCCTGAATTCCTAGGTGCTGGACTATTTAACATAGTATTACTCTATACTATATACTAACATAGTATTACTCTATACTATACACTAACATAGTATTACTCTATACTATATACTAACATAGTATTACTCTCAGGAACAGGAAACAGGAAACATAATAAGCTCTCATAATACACAAAAGACAGAAATCTGCACATAATAATAAGATTCTCCCATCAAGAAGAATCACAACCAGGGATTTGCTCAAAACAGATGTAAGGAATATATCTAAACAAGAATTTAGAAAAACAGTCATAAGAATACTAGCTGGTTTGAAAGAAGCATAGAAGACACCAGAGAAACCTGGGCTACAAAAAAAAAAACAAACAAAAAAAAACAAACAAACCAAAAAAACCCAAAACCAAACCCTAAAAACTAGTCAGGCCAAAATAAAAAAAAAAAAATACTATAACTGAGATGCAAAACCAACTGGATGTAATCACAAAGAGGATGAAAGAAGCAGAGCAAAGGATAGGTGATATAGAAGATAAAATTATGGAAAATAATTAAGCTAAAAGAAGAGGGAAAGAAAACTATTAGATCACAAGTACGGACTTAGGGAACTCAGCAATTGCACAAAACACAATAATACCTGTATCATAGGAATCCCAGAAGAAGAAGAGCAGGAAAAGGGTGTAAAAGGTTTATATGAATGAATTATAGCTGACAACTTCCCTAGCCAGGGAAAGGAAACAGGTATTCAAGTCCAAGAGGTATAAAGAATTCCCCTCACAACAACAACAATGACAACAACAAATCCCAACAGGTCAACACCAAGACATATCATAATGAAACATTCAAAATACAAAGATAAAGAGAAAATTCTGAAAGCAGCTAGGGACCAAAGGTCCTTAACCTACAAGGGTAGACACATAAGGCTAGCAGCAGACCTGTCTACAGAAACGTGGCAAGCCAGAAAGAAGCGTTGTGATAGAGTCAATGTGCTAAATGGGTAAAATATGCAGCCAACAATACTTTATCCAGCAAGGCTGTCATTCAGAATAGAAGGAGAGAGAGTTTCCAAGACAAGCAAAAACTAAAGGATTTCCAGAACACTAAAGCAGCCCTGCAAGAAATGTTAAAGGGGAACTTTGAGCAGGAAAGAGAGACCAAGAGCCAAAAGACTAGAGGGGAACAGAGAAAATCTACAGGAACAATGACTTTATAGGTAAAACAATTCAGTAAATTCATATCTATCAATATTACTCTGAATGTAAATGGACTAAATGCTTTAATCAAAATACATAGGTTGTCAGAATGGATTAAAAAAAAAGATCTGGGGCACCTGGGTGGCTCAGTTGATTAAGAAAACAAGACCCATTGATATGTTATTCATAAAAGACTCATTTTAGACCTAAAGACATCTCCAGATTTAAAGTGAGAGGGTGGAGAACCACCTAACATGGTAATGGACAACAAAAGAAGCTGGAGTAGCCATCCTTATATCAGACAAACTAGATTTTATTTTTTAAAGTACTTATTTACTTGAAAAAGAGAGAGCATGCAGAAGGGTAGGGCAGAGGGAGACAGATAAACTTCAGCAGACTACATCCTGAGTGGGGAGCCTAACACAGAGTTCAAACTCATGACACTGAGACCATGACCTGAGCTACAAACCCAAGTAAGGGACTCAGCCAACTGTGACTCCCAAGCTCCCCAGACAATCTAGATTTTAAACCAAAGACTATATTAAGAGATAAAGAAGGGTAATATGTCATAATAAAGGGGTCTATCCAACAAGATGATCTAACAATTGTAAATATTTATGCCCCTAACTTGGGAGCAACCAAATATATAAATTGATTAATAACCAACTTGAAGAAACTCAGTGATAACAATACAATAATAGTAGGGGAATTTAATACCTCATTCACAGCAATGGACAGATCATCTAAGCTGAAGATAAACAAGGAAGTAATGTTTTGAATGACCTGCTGTACCAGATGAACTTAAATATATATTTAAAACATTTCATACTAAAGCAGCAGAATACACATTCCTTTTGAGTTCACATGGAGCATTCTCCAGGATACACCACATACTGGTTCACAAATCAGGCCTCAACAAGTACAAAATGATTGATATCATACCATGTATATCTCCAGATCACAATGCTATGACATTTGAAGTCCAGTATAAGAAAAAAAAATTAGAAGGATCACAAATGGATGGAAGTTAAAGAACATCTCACTAAAGAATGAATGGGTCAATCAGGAAATTGAAGAAGAAATAAAAAAAAATACATGGAAGGCAATGAAAATAAAATACAATAGTCCCAAACCTTGGGATGCAGCCAAAGGTGGTTCTAAGAGAAAAGTATATAGCAATACAGAACTTCTTTGAGAAGCAACAGGTCTCAAATATACAACCAATATTACACCTAAAGGAGCTGGAAAAAGAACAGCAAATAATGCCTAAAGCCAGCAGAAGAAAGGAAATAATAATGGTTAGAGTAGAAATATATGACATAGAAATAAAAAAATGGTTCTTTGAAATAATTAACAAGATTGATAAACTCCTAGCCAGACTTATCAAAAAGAAAAGAGAAAAGACCCAAATAGGAGAGCGGGAGGCAAGATGGTAGAGGAGTAGGGGACCCCGTTTCAACTGGGCCTCTGAATTTAGTTATCTATCTATCAAACTATTTTGATCACCCAAGAGATCAGTCTGAGATGTAAGAATATATATCTGCATCTCTATAAGCACAAAAAGTGCTTTTTGCAAGGTAGGATATGCAGAGTCATGAATCTCTGGGGAGATACTGGAAGATAAATGGAAGGAGAGAGTCTCCATAAACTGGCTCCTGGAAAGTGATATAACACTGGAGCACAAAATTGGAACCCTTAGCAATCTGCTCTGTGAGAGACATCCCTCTCTGAGATGGGTTCTGGAAATGAAAAGGTAGAATTCTAGGTAGGGCATTGTGGTCTCAGGATCCAGGGAGTCACAGAGGGCAAATGTGGATACCTTAAATGATGGAGTGCCCAAGCAGTGGACCCAGGAAGCAGGTTATGATCAGCAAGTCCAGTGGGGGACATTCAACTTGGGTGGCCACAAATCCTGAGCTCAGCTGGTTGGTAATCACTCTTTCCCTGAGTGATTAAAAGCAACCTGAGGAAGACTGGAACCTGTACCTGAAACTGGGCAAAAAGTCACAGAGTGGTAACAGCATAGAAAGGACATTAGTGTGGCACCCAGACAAGATTTAGAAGCTTCACGTCTGCTCATGAGCCTGTGGCAACTCATGGTTATAGAGTCAGAAAAGGCAGTGGCACTCCCAGGCCCCTGAGACTACCTCTGAGAGAGTTGCACACAACACAGGAGGCTGTGTTTTTTGGTGAATACAGAAGTGGAGACTGTTTGTCCTAGAGGGTTTATTAAAGAGGGAGATCTTTCTGCTCTGGGCCAAAAGTTTAGGCATGGCCATTTTTGCTCTGATCCTCTGAAGAGGCATGCAAAGCCTCCAGGGAACAAAAGCCACTCAAGAGGACCAGTTTTCACTGAGTCCATCCTCCAGAGAGGGGATAGGAAAACTCCACCCAGACAGGAATACCTGAGAAACAGCACAGCAGGCCCCTCCCCTAGAGGACAGACTAGAAGAACAGGTGGACAACACGCCTATGGATCTCACAGGACTAAAATTCCAACACCAGGGGAAATTAATATATTGAGCTCCAGGTATTGCCTCATGATTCATTTATTTTTCAGATAAAATTCTTCATTTCTTCTTTTCTCTCTTTCTTGTGCTTCTTCTCTTTTTTTTTCTTTTTAGCTTTTAATAGCAACTTTTATTTCATAGTCTCTTTTTAACTTGTATTTTTTCACATCTACATTTTTATAGATATATGCTTCATCTTAGTCTTTTTTTTACTCTACTCAATTATTTATATCTATATATCTATAGGCATAGATATATAAGCTTTACTTTCCTGGCAATTTTTGGATGTAGTGTCTTCTAACACACACACCAAAATTCACCTAGGAACAAGTGAAACACCCTGCTTGTCCACACTGTGAGATTATAGTTCTTCCTCCCCTGCCTTTTGAAAAAATTTTATTCTTGTGCTTCATTTTGGCTTTGTTTTTCCATGGTGACTTCCAAACTCTCTGGATTTTGCTAGGTTGCATCTTGCTTGGGTCGTGGTTGATATTTTGGACTTTGCGCATTTGCCCACCCATCATTCTCTGGACAGAACGACAAGGAGGGCCTGACACAAAAAAGAACCAGAGGCAGTGTTCTCTGCCACAGAGCTAATTTATATAGAAATAAGTAAAAGGTCAGAGAAAGAATTCAAAATAGCAATCATAAAGTCAGGAAGAAAAGCACTAGTGACAATTTGGACCCTGTAAGGGCAGAAATGAGATCTAATCAGGCCAAATTTAAAAAAGGCTATGAATGAGATGCTGTCTAAATTAGATACCCTAATACCCTGTAATAAGGCAGAAGAGAGGATAAGTGATCTAGAAGGTAAGCTGATGGAAAGGAAGGAAGTTGAGGAAAACAGAGATTGTCAGCTAGTGGCCCATGAAAAAAGGCTTGGAGAGATTAGTGATTCCATGAAATGTTCCAATATCAGAACACTGGAATCCCTGAGGGGGTGGAGAGAGAGAGATCGAGACAGAGAGAGAGAGAGGCAGAGAATGAGCCAGAGAGTATATCTGAACAAATCATAGCTGAGAACTTCCCTAATTTGAGGAAGGAAACTAACATTTGGGTCCAAGAAGTAGAGAAGACCCCTCCCCCCAAAAGTAGATCAACAACCTCACATATAATAGTGAACCTTAAAAATCTTACAACCTAAGAAACTATTCTGAGAGTAGCTAGGGAGAGAGGTTCCTTACATATGGAGGGAGGAACATCAGAATAACTTCAGACCTATCCCCAGAAACCTGGCAAGCCAGATATGACAAGACATATTCAGGGTACTAAATGAGAAGAACATGCAGCCAAGAATACTTTACCCAGCAAGGTTGTCATTCAGAATGGACAGAGAGATAAAGAGCTGGAGGACAGGCAGAAACTGAAAGAATATGTTACCACCAAGCCAGCTCTTCAAGAAATATTAAGGAGGATTCTGTAAGTGAAGAAAGACCCCAGAAGTAATATAAACCAGAAAGTAACTGAGACAATCTACAGAAACAGGGACTTTACAGGCAATACAATGGCACTAAATTAATATCTTTCAATAGTTACTCTCAATGTAAATGGGCTGAGTGAAAAGACACAGGGCTTCAGATTGGATAAAAAAGCAGGACACATCCATATGCTATCTACAAGAGACTCATTCTGAGCCTAAAGAAGGCTCCAGAATGAAAGTTATGGAATGAAGAACAATTATCTCACCAAAGGGTCTCAAAAGAAAGTTGAGATAACAATTCTCATATCAAGCAATTTAGGTTTTAAACCAAAGACTGTAGCAAGAGATGTAGAGGACACTATTTCATACCTAAAGGGGTTATCCAACAAGAAGATCTAAAAATTGTAAATATCTATGCCGCCAACATGGGAGCAGCCAATAATATAAACCAATTAATAATAAAAAAAGAAACATATTGATAATAATACATTAATTGTAGGGGACTGTAACATTCCACCCTCAGCAGTGGACAGCTCATCTAAGTAGAAGATCAACAAAGAAGCAAGAACTTTGAAGGACACATTGGACCAGATGGACTTGAATATTATACAGAACATTCCATCCTAAAACAACAGACTACTCATTCTTCTCTTGTGCACATGGGACTTTCTCCAGAATAGATCACATACAGGGTCACAAATAAGATCTCAACTGATACCAAAAGACAGAGATTATTCCCTGCATATTTTCAGACCATAGTGCTTTACACCCAGAATTCAATCACAAGAAGAAATTTGGAAGGAACTCAAACACTTGAGTTAGAGATCAGCATGCTAAGGAAAGAATGGGTCAGCCAGGAAATTAAAGAGGAGCTTAAACAATTAATGCAAACCAATGAAAATGAAAGTACATCGGTTCAAAACCTATGGCATACTGCAAAGGTGGTTCTAAGAGGGAAGTACATAGCCTTCCAAACCTCTCTCAAAAAATTAGAAAAATCCCAAGCACAAAGGTAACCTTACACCTAAAGGACTTGGAATAACACTAGCAAGTAAAGCACAAACCAAGCAGAAGAGAAATAATAGAGATTAGAGCAAAAATCAATGAAGTAGAAACTAGAAGAACAGTAGAACAGATCAACAAAACTAGAAGCTGGTTCTTTGAAAGAACTAAGTTCGATAAACATCTGGCCAGACTTATCCAAAAGAAAAGAAAAGGTACCCAAATTCATAAAATCATGAATGAAAGTAAAAGGGAGAGATCATGACTAATACCAAGGAAATAGAGACAACTATTAGAACTTATTACCAGCAGCTATATGCCAACAAACTAGGCAATCTGGAAGAAATGGATGCATTTCTGGACACTTACAAACTACCAAGACTGAAACAGGAAGAAATAGACAATCTGAATAGACCAATGACCAGTAAGGAAATTGAAACATTTAAAAACAAAAACAAAAACAAAACTCCCCCAAAACAAGAGTCCAGATCCAGATGTCTTCCCAGGGAAATTCAACCAAACTTTCAAAGAAGAAATCATACTTATTCTACTGAAGCTGTTTCAAAAACTAGAAATGGTAGGAACACTTCCAAACTTGTTCTATGAGGCCAGCATTACCTGATCCCAAAAACAGAAAAGACTCCATCAAAAAGGAGAATTACAGAGAAATATCCCTGATGAACATGGATGTCAAAATACTCAACAATATCCTAGCCAATAGGACCCAACAGTACATTAGAAGGATTATTCACCACAACCAGGTGGGATTTATGCCTGGGCTGCAAGGGTGGTTCAACATGTGCAAATCAATCAATGTAAGTGATCACATTAACAAAAGAAGAGACAACCATAGCATCCTCTCAATAGATGCAGAAAAGCATTTGAAAAAATACAACATCCTTTTCTGATTAAAACTCTTCAAAGTCTAGGGATAGGGGAACATACCTCAATTTCATAAAAACTGCCTGTGGAAAGGCACAGTGAATATCATTCTCAATGGGGAAAAACAGCTTTTCCCTTAAGGTCAGGAACACAACTGGGATGCCCAATCTCACTAATGTTTTTCAACATAGTACTAGTTGTCTTAGCATCAGCAATCAGACAATAAAAAGAAATAAAAGGCATTCAAGTTGGCAAAGAATAAGTTAAACTCTCTCTTTTCACAGATGACATGATACCCTATGTGGAAAATCCCAAAGACTCCACCCCCAAATTACTAGAACTGATATTGCAATTCAGCAATGTGTCAGGATACAAAATCAATGCACAGAAATTAGTTGCATTTCCATATACTAACAATGAGAAGAAAGAGAAATTAAGGAATAGGTATGTTCCATCTACAGTAGTGCCCCAAACCATAAGATACCCAGAAATAAACCTAACCAAAGAAGTAAATGATCTATATTCAAAAAACTATAGAACACTTATGAAAGAAGTTGGGGAGGACACAAAGAGAAGCTAAAACATCCATGATCACGGCTTGGAAGAATAAACATTGTTAAAATGTCTCTGTTGTTCAAACCAATCCACACATTCAATGCAATCCCTGTCAAAATTCCATCAACTTTCTTCACAGAGCTGGAATAAATAATCCTAAAATTTGTGTGGAACCAGAAAAGACCCTAAATCGCCAGGGTAATGTCAAAAAAGAAAACCAAACCTGGTGGCATCACAATGCCTGACTTCAAGCTGTATTACAAAGCTATCATCATCAAGACAGCATGGTTTTGGGACAAAAACAGACAGGTCAATGGAACAGAATAGGGAGCTCAGAAATGGACCTTGAACTGTACGGCCAATTAATCATTGACAAAGAAGGAAAGAATATCCAATAGAAAAAAGACAATCTCTTCAACACATGATTTTGGAAAAACTGGACAACATGCAGAAGAATGAGACTGGACCATTTTCTTATCCATTCACTAAAATAAGTTCAAAAAGGATGAAAGACCTAAATGCAATATGGCAAACCGTCAAAACCCTAGAGGAAAACACAAGCAGAAACCTTTTTGACCTCAGCCATACAGCAACTTCTTACTAGACATGTCTTTGGAGGAAAGGAAAACAAAAACAAAAATGAACTACTGGAACTAGATCAAGATAAAAAACCTCCACAGGGAAGGAAACAATCAACAAGACTAAAAGGCAACCTTGAAGGCAATAAGATATTTCCAAACAACATATCTGATAAAGATACATAATCTATTAAGAAACTCATCAAAATCAACAGCCCCAAAATAAATAATCGAGTTAAGAAATGGGCAGAAGACCTGAACAGACATTTCTCCAAAGAAGAAATATTAATGGCCTACAATGAATGAGAAAATGCTCAATGTCACTCATGATCAGGGAAATACAAATCAAAACCACAATGAGTTACCACCTCACACCAGTTAAAATGGCTAAAATTAGTAACTTAGGAAATAAGAGACATTATTTGTGAGTGAGGATGCAGAGAAAGTGCAATCCTTTTTCACTGTTGGTGGGAATGCAAACTGATGCAACACCTGTGGAAAATGGTATGGAGTTTCCTCAAAAAGTTAAAAATAGAACTTCTATGACCCAACAATTGCACTAAAGGTATTTATCCAAAGGATGCAAAAATGCTGATTTGAAGGGGCTCCTGCACCCCAATGTTTATAGCAGCAAAGTCTACAATAGTCCAAATATGGAAAGAGTCTAGATGCCCATGGACAGATGAATGCATAAAGAAGATGTGGTGTGTGTGTGTGTGTGTGTGTGTGTGTGTGTATACATGTGTGTGTGTGTGTGTGTGTGTGTGTGTGTGTGTGTATGTAGGAATATTACCCAGCCATCAAAAGGATGAAATCTTATCATTTGTAACAATGTGGATGGAACTAGAGAATATTAAGCTAAGTGAAGTAAGTCAGAGAAAGAAAAATATTATATGATTGCAATCATATGTGGAACTTAAGAAACAAAACAGATGAACCTAGACTGAGGGAAAACATCTGCAGGTAATATATCTTATAAAGGACTTAAATCTAGAAAATGTAAAGAATTCTCAAAACGAAATAAGAAAAAAATCAAATAACCCAATTTTCTTAAGTCAGCCAAATATTTGAACATGCATTTCACAAAGGAACATATATGAATATCAAATTAGCCCCTGAAAAAATAGTCAGCATTATTAGTCATTAGAGAAATGTAAATTAAAGCCACCATGAAATAGCACTTCATACTTATTAGAATGAGGAAATTTAGGAAAAGTGACCATGACAAATGCTAGCAAGTATTCAGAAGAACTAAAAGTGCCATATAGTGCTGATGGATATGAAATTATTTTGGAAAACAGTTCAGTATTTCCTTAAAAAGTTAAAAAAAATAGTGTGCTTGGGTGACTCTGTTAAGCATCAGATTTATTTTGGTTCAGGTCATGATCTCAGAGTCTTTGAGGGTAGAGCCTGCTTAAGATTCCCTCTCTCCCTCACATGAAAAAGTGCTCCACATCACTCAGCATCAGGGAAATACAAACCAAAGCCACAATGAGATACCACCTCACACCAGTCAGAACGGCTAAAATTAACAAGTCAGGAAACGACAGATGTTTGTGAGGATGTGGAGAGAGGGGAACCCTCCTACACTGTTGGTGGGATTGCAAGCTGGTGCAGCCACTCTGGAAAACAGCATGGAGTTTCCTCAAAAAGTTGAAAATAGAGCTACCCTATGACCCAGCAATCCCACTACTGGGTATTTGCACTAAAGATACAAATGTAGTGATCCGAAGTTTATAACGCCAATGTTTATAACAGCACTCAAATGTTTATAGCAGCAATGTCCACAATAGCCAAACTATGGAAAGAACCTAGATGTCCATCAACAGATGAATGGATAAAGAAGATGTGGTATATATACACAATGGAATACTATGCAGCCATCAAAAGAAATGAAATCTTGCCATTTGCAATGACATGGATGGATCTAGAGGGTACTATGCTGAGCAAAATAAGTCAGTCAGAGAAAGACAATTATTATGTGATCTCTCTGATATGAGGAATTTGAGGGGCAGAGCTGGGGGTTGTGGGGGATAGAGAAGGGAAAAATGAAACATGATGGGACCGGGTGAGAGACAAACCATAAGAGACTGTTAATCTCACAAAATAAACTGAAGGTTGCTGGGGGGTAGGAGGGTAAGGGTAGGGTGGTTTGGGAAGGGTATGTGCTATGGTGAGTCCTGTGAAAAGCGTAAGCCTGATGATTCACAAACCTGTACTGCTGGGGCAAATAATACATTGTATGTATATAAAAATAATTAAAAAAAAAAGATTCTCTCTTTCCCTTTCCCTCTGCCCCCCCTGACCTCACTCTCTCTAAAAAATAATAATAAATAATAAATAATAATAATAATAATAATAATAACTCACCTACCATACAATTTCAAACTTTCTATTCCTAGCTTTTTACCTAAGAGGACTGAGAGTGTGTGTCCACACAAACATGTATACATGAAGGTTCATAGGACCTTTTTTGTAATAACTAAACACTGAAAACAATCCAAATGTTCATTACCAAAAAAGATGACTGAACTGTTGATTCAAGCTACAACATAAATGAATCTCAATATATTACACTCAATGGAATAAGTCATTGAGAACATAAAAGAAATGAAAAAAAGAGGACATAGTCTGATATCATTTATATAAAACTCTAGAAAATGAAAGTGAATCTATAGTGACAGGGCAGATAATGGTTTCCAGGGTGAGTTGGAGGCAAATGGGAAGGACTACAATGGCATGTAAGGAATTTTGGAGAATGTTGACTATCTTGATTGAGGGATGATTTTATGGGTACATGCAAGTATCAAAACTTAGCAAATTGTATTTCTTGAATATGTGGTTTACTGTATACCCATTATAACTCAATAAAGCTCTTTTTTAAAATTAAAAATCCAAATCTTTTTTATTTAAATTCAAGCTACTTAACATATATTGTAGTATTGGTTTCAGGGGTAGAATTTAGTGATTCATCACTTATAAATAACACCCAATGCTCACCCCAGCAAGTGCCCTTCTTAATGTCCATCCTCCATTTAGCACATTCCCCCATCCTCCTTTAGTCCAGCAACACTCACTTTTTTCTCTATAGTTAAGAATGTCTTATGGTTTGCCTCCCTTTCTGTTTTATCTTATTTTATTTTTCCTTCCCTTCCCCTATGTTCATCTGTTTTGTTCCTTAAATTCCATGTGCATGTTAGACTCAGCTGGTCAGTGTCTATGATAAAACCTGCTGTGATTCTGATTGGCAGTGCACTGGATCTGTGGATCAATTTAGGAAGAAGATACATATTAACAGTATTGAATCTTCTAACCCATAAATAAGACACATCTCTTCATATATTTAGGTCTATCATTCTTCTCAGAAAAGATTCAAACAAACTTTAATCTCTTGAAATTTGTATTTTTTATTTTAATTTTTGTTGTTGTTGAGTGAAAGGAAAGGACAGAAACAAATTCACAGGCCATTATTTCTGGAGCCAAAAACCTTGACCCTCCTTCAAAGTCATCACCTTGGCTTCCTTGGGAGAAATAATTTCAATCTTCCTTTCAGTTACAATGTACACATCAGAGAAGTGGGTTTTTTCTTTACTCCACTGGGATGTATAGGTTCAATTGTTTACCATAATTATTCTAAAAATCTGGGGTTTCATTATCTTCTTGCTTTTATCTGTGAATTGTAATTTTAGTATTTGGAATATTACTCTTTATTTTCTTTCATCATTAAGTTGGCAATAAAGGGAATTAATTATACAAATACTCTACAATTTAAAAACACAAATACTCTACAATTAAAGAACAAAGCAAAAACATCAGTATAAAGAAATATTTTGTATCAGCAGCCCATTAAAATCTGCTGACTATTTTAAGGCCTAATAACACTTTTAATTAACTTACAATAGGCTTTTCTATTACAATGAATTAAACTCTTAGATATATATTAAAATCCTGCTAAGCAAATCAATTAAAACTGCAGAAGTCAAAAATAATATCCTAGCATTAATAATACCTTATGTTATTAAATGGCCAGGTTGAAAAATAGAATTTTTTGTTCCATTTCACAATTAAGGTAATTGCATTTTGCAGTAAAGGGACTGGATCAGGCATCAAAAGACCTGGACTTGAAACCCATTTCTGCTTCCTGCAAGCTATCAGGCTAAGACTGACTTTTTAAAAAATATAACATTTTATAAAACAAAACTTTATCTTTGGGGCACCTGGGTGGATCAGTCAGTTGGCCATCTGCCTTTGGCTCAGATCATGATCCCAGGATCCTGGGTTCAAGCACTGGATCCAGCTCCCTCTTCCTTTGCAGCTCCCCCTGCTTGTGCTGTTGCATGCTTTCTCTCTTTCTTTCTGTCAAATAAAGAAATAAAATCTTGAGAAAAAAAACCTAAAAAATAAAATAAAAATAAAATAAACTTTATTTTCGTAGAATATATTTTCACATTAGAGAGTCCTACCATGGGAAAATAACACTTTATTACTTACAGTTTTATATTTATAGACAGATTATTTTAGGACAAGGGAAATAAATACATTTGAGGGTTAAGTCTCAGTTTAGATTCTGTAATATTTTGATACATCTATAAAGGGACCTCTTCCCTACATGGAACTTTTCTATACTCAGAAGCTCTCCAGGCTCTTCTTCCCAGGATTTAGAAATTAGTAATGTGAAGTATCAGTATTTCCTAATTTTAAAGTTTCCCAAGGACACATAACAATCAGTAACTGGTATCAACTGAACAGAGAGGGAAGTTTTAAAAAATTAAACACTAATTTTCTGCGCAGCCTTTACTTATGAATTAATAGTCTTTCCCTTTCTCCATCATTCCCAGAACAAACACAGAAGTTTGATCAAGTATTGATAGTAATAAAGCTGAATTCCCTTAAAAAACTGATAAGCTAATAGGCAAAAACTCGTACATAAAGTTTAGTTATGGGGTGCCTGGGTGGCCCAGTGGGTTAAGCCTCTGCCTTTGGCTCAGGTCATGATCTCAGGGTCCTGGGATCGAGCCCCGCATCGGGCTCTCTGCTCAGCAGGGAGCCTGCTTCCCCCCTCTCTCTCTGCCTGTCTCTCTGCCTACTTGTAATATCCATTTGTCAAATAAATTTAAAAAAAAGTTTAGTTATGCCGTGAGTCTTGTGAGAAGCTGGGAGACAATCCCATAAATTCATCTGAGCAAGGAACTCAGTCTCCAAATTTCTTGGATACAATTTCTCTCAAACCCTTTCCTCAAAGACTAAATTCTAAAAATAACCAGGGGATTAGGAGAAGAGGCTTGGATTTGCCTGTTATTTCCTCCTTAGTGTGATTTGAAGAGTATGACAGAGCAGAGGTAAAGAAGTGAACAGTCAATTCTCAAGGCATTAAATAAAAAAGGTCAGAGTTTCCACAGCATGATGACAGCTTTGCAGATGCCCACATCATAATAGTTGAGACAACAAAGTCCAGCAAAGATTAAAGCTGAGAGTGCCAAAACACCTACCTTGGCAGGTTTCTACAAAGCATTATCTCGAACATAGTCAGGATCCATTTGTCCAAGGCCCCAACTGACTATTGAGAGTGAGGTCTGCATCTAGGAAGTTGTCCATTGCAGGGCCAAGATTCAAATAAGCAGCTAGATTGGGTCCAGGAGCAAAAATTTTACCTCTAACCAGTCCAGTGTAGAGATGCAGTCTTAGAACCAGAATCGTAGTTGAGTGACAGGTGAATGTGCTCTGTTCTATACCATTCTGGGGTAGGCTGGTCATGGAGAAATGCTGGGACATGAGCAGGTCTGACACTGGGACTTGGAGAAACAGAGTTCAGCCCTCTTGCACACTTCACAGGATACTTGGCCTCCAGAGACTTGCCATCTCTCTCCTGAAGGCCCAAGTTCCTAGGATTGACATTCTTTTTCTCTCCAGAGTGAGTTGGGGAGGAGCAGAGTGAGAGGGAGAGAATCCCAAGCAGCACAGCCCAATGTTGGACTGTATCTCACATCCCTGAGATGGTGACCTAGGGCGAAGTCAAGATCCAACATGCAACCAACTGAGCCACCCAGGTGCCCCTCTAGGACTGACTTTTAATGGATGCAGGACTGCCTGGCTCTTTTCCTACACAGAATCTGATTGAGAGTGTAGGTTCAGAGTCAATCTCTTTCTCACGTATTTATTTCCTGTGTAGCCTTTGGTAAGTTACATACATGTATAATCCTCAGTTTGTTCATCCAAAAAATATGGATAAAAATAACATCTATTGCATAGGGTTGTTGAAAAGATTAAAATATAGAGTATAAGTAATATGTTTAATATAATACTTAGACAAAATTTTTCCCTCTTATTACATCATATACTTTCTTCTTAGAACATTGTTATAGAGAACCAGGACTCTACTCTCCCCCGCCCCCATAAATTATTGCATTTCTAAGGAAGTGAGTAAGAAATTATCTGTGGACTGTAAAAGTTGACATTCTTCTACAGCTATGACTTTTTTTTTTTTTAGTTGTTAGCATCCCTTGAACTTCTGGGCTATTCTTTACATAAGCTGTTTTCAGATTCTATTCTGTTTTACAGAATTTAACAGGAGATGACAAGCAGGCCAAACTCAGAGATCATTTATTCAGCTACAAATAAGTCCCCAGTACAATTAAAAAAAAAGATAATGGATAAAATATTTTAAAAATATTTACAGTTTTATTTCTTAGTGCTGTCTGTGCTACTATGGACAAACAAGGTTTGCTCTGCATTATGCTCTTAGTTCAACTAAAAACTTAAGTATACAATTCAAGTATAATTGCATGTGCTATCATGTGTGGGCAAGAAAAGGCACTTGAGTGTTCCCTCTTCCCCATTTCAGTAGCATAATAAACTAAGGAAATACCAGAAGGGACAGAGAGATACTCTTTTATTAATAAGATAATTACTAATGAGTATAATAGCAGCTATTAGATTTATTTTCGAAGATGTGTCAAAACATGTTTTAATTCCTCATCATTTAGTATGTGCATGACAGGCATTCAGCTCTCTGATGCAAAGAACATCTTTTCTTTCTGGAGGATATTTGGGTCCTGTTGATGCACTGTGGCCAACGTAAGTGGTCCAACTGCACTGCACCCCCAAGACATGGATTCACCTGGTTACTGGCCACAGCCTCTCCATGGTCCTTGTTCATATGCTCCTGCTCCATCCCAGATCCCTGCCTTTGTCCTTCCCTGACCAATGTCAGAAAGTATCCCTGAGTGAAAAGCTCTTTATAAAACAAGAAGAGGTGGAACGACCAAGGCTAATCAGATTTGCCCTCTTTGAATTGGACAGAGAAATATGGAGGAAGGGTCCAGTCAGTTTCAGCAGAAGGTGTTGAGATGAGGGAGCAAAGGGTGGCCATAGGAGACCATGAGGGAGTTGGGAGTTTGAGTCAGCAGAAACTGCAAGAAAAAAGAAGCTCTTTAGGGAACCAGGTGAGGTGTGCAATCAGAAGAAATATGAGTGTTATGCAGAGACTTAAGATGGCCATATCCTTTTGCTGCCTTGAGTCCTTAGTGACCTGAAGCTGAGATTTCCTGCACAATTATGGTGTTTAGCTTTGTGTCAGTCCCATATACCCCCTATTTCTGAGTCCCTATGAGATTCTTCCTCCCTTATTTCCACATTTATCCTTATTATCAAGGCTCCACATTTTCCTTCTGTTACCTGAATTGTCTAAATAACATAACAGCCATATTTTTGTACAAGAGTCAGCATTGTCAAAGGAAAGATCCCCCACGTTCCAGGGTAACTCAAATGGCTTCCTTGGGTACTAGAATGTTCTTTTATGTTCTGTTTTAGGTTGAGTTCAATCTGGTTCCACTGGGGAAACCTACTGATTATGGTTCCTGAAGCTTTTCTGGGAAGAAATTACAAATGTACTTAAGTCTGAAAATTGCAAATTTTCACAGAGACTCATCTTTATAGCCTTCTTTCATAACCAGGAAGTAGTGTAGGTATAAAAGCTATTTTACAGTGTACACAATATAGTCAGTCCTTTCTCTGCACGGCAGTGTAGGACTATAAAAATGTCCATGCAAGTTGAAGCTATGCAAAGCAGAACAATCAAAGGGACTCTCCTGAAACCTTTAGAAATTTTTTTGAAACATCAAAATTGCTGAAACATAAAACATTAAAATATTAAACATGACATTTTTAAAAGACTTTATTTACTTTTTTTAGAGACAGAGTACAAACAGGTGGAGGGACATCAGGAGAGGAAGGGGGAAAATCCCAAGCACACTCCATGCTGAGTGCAGAACCCAATGCAGGGTTTGATCTCAGGGCTCTGAAATCAAGAACTGAGCTGAAATCAAGAGTCAGATATTTACCTTATCCATTCATCCATGGAAGGGCATCTTGGTTCTTTCCACAGTTTGGCACACTATGGAGTATTATGCCTCCATCAGAAAGGATGAATACCCAACTTTTGTAGCAACATGGACGGGACTGGAAGAGATTATGCTGAGTGAAATAAGTCAAGCAGAGAGTGTTAATTATCATATGGTTTCACTTATTTGTGGAGCACAACAAATAACATGGAGGACATGGGGAGATGGAGAGGAGAAGGGAGTTGAGGGAAATTGGAAGGGGAGGTGAACCATGAGAGACTATGGACTCTGAAAAACAACCTGAGGGGTTTTGAAGGGGGGGGTGGGGGGAGGTTAGGGGAGCCTGGTGGTGGGTTTTAGGGAGGGCACGTATTGCATGGAGCACTGGGTGTGGTGCAAAAACAATGAATACTGTTACGCTGAAAAGAAATAAAAATAAATTAAAAAAAAAAGAGAGAAAAAAAAAAGAGTCAGATATTTAACCAACTGAGCCTTCCAGGTACCCCTAAACATTAACATTTTAAAATGTACTCCAAATTTCAAAATTTAATTTTAAAGTAATTAAACATTGAATTTTTAATCTCTTAATTAAAATGTAAATGTAACTTACAAATTTAATATAAACTAAATAGTAACATTCAAATTTTAACTAAATATTAACATTTGTTGAAACATTCAATTTTGTTGAAACATTAAATATATAGGGACACATGATAAATAAATAATAAACTGTATACTATATAATAAAAAGTACAGTGTAATAGTTTTTTTGTTAATTAAATTTTTAAAATTAATTTTGTTATAATTTCAAATTGATGGAAAAATGTAAAACTGATATAAGGAAATTTACCCCATTGTTTCCATTTTTCCCCATTTCCTTTCTCATTATTACTTTTTCTCTTTCCCACACCTGTTTTAAATCTGACAGGAAGTTTGGGTCACTCACTGTCTCCAGAGTGTATTTCCTAAGAACAAGGAATCCTATACAATGATCAGAACAGGAAATATAACATTGATACTGTTATCAAATCCATAGTCTATATTCAAGTTTTCTCACCTGTCCCAATAATATCCATTATAGATATTTAGCCAAGTGCAGGATCCAGCCAAGGTCAAGCATTGCTTTCAATTGTCACATCTCTTTAGTTTCTTTTAATCTGGAGCAGGTCTAAAGCCTTTCCCTTTAATTTTTTTCCAGCTTTATTGACGTATAATTGACATGTGCCTTTGTATAAGTTTAAGGGGTACACTGTAATTTAAAACATTAGAAAACTTAAGAACTAAAGTGTTTTATTTCACTGTGAAAAGCTTTCCAGCACTTGCCTTCTTCTCATGGTATAGCTTACAATACAAAGTTAACATCTTTTCTATGCCTTGGTGAGCCATCACAGTCCTTTCTGTTTGGGTCACTTTGACATTTTATTCTTTGTGTTTTCAATGCTGTGACATATCTCCCATTGTATAATTTTTTTTGCCCACCTCACTTTTTCTGATACACCTTTCCTTCTCTTTGTCACAGACACTTTCCTAATATATGTCAATAAGCTCTCCTTCACTACTATCATCCGGCTACACATCTAGAATTTTTCAAGTGGCAGCAGTTTTTTTTTTTAAGATTTTATTTATTTAGAGAGTGGGGAGGAGGGGAAGGGGAGAATCTCAATCAGACTCCCTGCTAAGTGGGGCTCAGATCCCAGGACCCTGAGATCATGACCTGAGGGAAAATCAAGAGTCAGCTGTTAACTGCTGAGCCCCCCAGGGGCCCCAAACAGCACTTATTTTAGTGCCCAAAGACAGTATTTTGCTGAGATTTCTTGGTCACCTGTTCCTCCTCCTACTTGTATTTCAACCTCTGCTCCTTTGCTTCTCTTATCCCTGTCCTGCTCAATTTTGGTCTTCTCACCAATTTCTCTTCTCTGGGAGACCCCATCCCAGAAGCCTTGGCCAACTCTGCAGAGCAGATCCAAGAGCTCACGTGGCCTGGGCCAGCCAGTTCCTTCAGACGTCCTTGCACTCAACCACCACGGGAATCAGAAAGCCTCTCCTAGCTCCAACCGGACATGCTGTGTGTTTTAATGGTTATTCTAACGTTCTGTTTCCAGGTCCAGTCGATGCCCTATGGCCTCCCGCTGCTTTTCCATCTTGTGGACTTGTGGTTGTTGGTGGCTTGTCTTCACCCACGTATAATCTGCGATTTACAGATAGTGTCACCTAAATTTGTGGTAGTGTTATTCACAGGTTTTTGACTTTGTTATCCAGTTGCTGTTACTTGGGGATTCAGAGATGCAAACTATGGCCTTGTTGCCGTCTTCCCCTCCTCCCGTACTATTTTTGGAGGTTTTCAGAAGTTCCATTTTCAGACTCAGCTCGAGCCCCTGGCTTGCAGGAAGCTGGTCAGGTACTTCCTCTAGAACCCTATTCACTTTCAATCTACCAAGCTAACTGCCCTTCCACTTTACCGCTTTTCATTTATTTTTGCACTTTCATCTTTGTTGGCTAATTCTCTTTCAATGATCTATTTTGTAAAATGTCAGGTGGGTTTATCACTGAGAGAAAAGGAGACAACACCATTATATGTTTTGCTGTTTGCATGTGACCTGATAACAAATGCTCATGACCCATTACCAGTACACTTGATCATGCTGCACAGTTATTATCTATGGAGTGGTTTGTAGAATGAAGACTTAGCAGCAGTTTGCCTTTTATAAAATTAATCACAGGCCATATACCATGTAACTAAAATTCACACATGTGGGAACCATGCCACTTGAAAAATTCTAGACTGCCTTTGTCTGATCCAAATTCCCATTATCTGACAACAACTGACAACTTTTTCAAAGATGAAAGTGCTCTGGGACAATAGGACACAATATTTCACATCAAGGCAGACCTTTTGTCACTATACTGTACGTTAGGTCCCCAAAATTTATTAGTCTTAGGACTGAAAGTTTATAAACTTTGACAACATCTCCCCATTTCACCCACCTCTCGGCCCTTGCCAACCATCATTTTACTCTCTTTTTCTATGAGTTCAGCTTTTTGAGATTCTGCATGTGAGATTATACAGTGTTTGTCTTTGTCTGACTTATTTCACTTCAAATAACATCCTCAAGGTCTATCCATATTGTTGCAAATTAAAGAATTTCCTTCTTTCTTATGGCTAAATAATATTATATTGTATTCTAGTGTGTGTGTGTGTGTGTGTGTGTGTGTCTGTATGCTTGTATGTATATATAAATAGTGGGTGTATGGTGAATCCTACCTACGTGATAGGTAGTGATGTAAACTGTTTATATAAATTAACTCATTTAGTTCTAACAATAATTCACACTAACATCTAAATTCTACAAAGACAGGAATTTTGGTTTGCAGCTACTTCTCCCAAGCACAGGACAAGCCCTAACACATGATAGATGTTTAATAAATATACAGTAAACAAATGAAGAAATAAATGAATAAACAAGTTTGTGATGTTGATCTTATTGTTCTACCCATTTTGGAGACAAGGAAATTAGAGTACAGCGAAAGTACTTAATTAACACAAGGTCCCACTACTAGAAATTAACAGGGCCATTCATACAAGCTGATGTAGCTATATTAATGTTAGACTGAATACATTTTGATGGCAAAAAGCATTACAAGAGGGTCATTAAATAATGCAAATATATCCAATAGACCAGGGATATATGACAGCTCTAAACTTTTATAAAACTAATAACATAGTCTCAAAATATATTAAACCAAACTAATAGAATTACAGGGAAAAATGGATAAATTCTCCATACTAATAGAAGGTGTTAACATAACTCTTTCAGTAATTACAGATCAAAGAGACAAAAATATATAAGTAGGCAACAGAGAATTTGAATAGCAAAATTTAAAACCTTGACTTACGTCATGATGGTGGAGAAGTAGCAGCTGAGACGACATCAGGTAGCAGAAGATCAGCTAGATAGCTTATCAAACCATTGCGAACACCTACAAATCCAACAGGAGATCAAAGAGAGGAAGAACAGCAATTCTGGAAACATAAAATTGGCCACTTTCTGGAAGGTAGGACTGGCGGAGAAGTGAATCAAAAGCGACAGGAGGTTAGACCGCGGGGGAGGGGCCGGCTCCTGGCAAGCGGCGGAGCAATGGAGCACTAAATCCGGACTTTTAAAAGTCTGCTCTATGGAGGGACATTGCTCCAGAGGCTAAACCGGGGTGAAGCCCACACGGGGTCAGCATGGCCCCAGGTCCTGTAGGGTCACAGAAGGATCAGGGGTGTCTGAGTGTCGCAGAGCTAGGAGGTATCGGAGCGGGAAGCCGGCTACAGAGACAGAGCTGAAGAGTGAGCTCTCAGCTCGGGGCTACCTTGAACCGGTCGCAGGCTGGGTGAGCTCGGAGCGCGGCCAGAGGCGAGGGAGACGGGAGTGATTGGAGATTTTCTCTGAGGAGTGGAGCCCCGAATCTCAGCTCTTCCAGGCCAGAGACTGGGAGGCCGCCATTTTCATTCCCGTCGTCCGGACTCTACGGAAAGCACTCAGGGAACAAAAGCTCCCGAAAGCGAAACCGAGCGGATTACTTAGCACGGCCCCTGGGAAGGGCGGTGCAGCTCTGCCTCGGGCAAAGACACTTGAGAATCACTACAACAGGCTCCTCCCCCAGAAGATCAAAAGAAATCCAGCCAAGACCAAGTTCACGTAACAAGGAGAGCGGCAGAACTCCAGAGGAGGAGAAAGCAAAGTGCAGAATTCAAGGCTTTCTCCCCATGATTCTTTAGTCTTGCAGTTAATTCAATTTTTTCTTTAAAGGGCATTTTCCTAGGGTCTTTGCCACCCTTTTAGTATTTTATTTGCTCCTTCATATAATCTTATCTGGAAAAAATGACAAGGCGGAAAAACTCACCACAAAAAAAGAACAAGAGACAGTACCAAAGGCTAGGGACCTAATCAATA